>AYEL01077363.1:0-13288 GCA_000484575.1 Olivierus martensii
GGCTCGCGAGCCGCAGTTTGGTTTGACTTTAACAGAAAACTCCACAAGGATTGTTCCCTCATAGTAAACTCCCAGCCCCTAAACTAGGAAGAAAAGTTTTTTGTTGAAAAGTGATGGTTCAATAAGTCCCTTCGATTGTCTTCTTAGTGTAAAAGGTACAATTAGCCTTTGCTAGATTAGAAATGAATCCAACTTTATCATTTTATTTACAAATTATTTTGAAAGCTGTCTGAAGCATTTCAGATATTAATATTAGGAAGCTTTTCCATCATAACGATGGCTATGTTATCGGCATAGCCAATATGAAAAAATCTGCCATAGATAAAAGATTATTTATCACAAGGCACAAAGATTCGGAGAAGATACTCCTCCTTTTGGACGACAACTGTCTGTGAATATCTTAACCTCCTTCTCATAGAGTGTACTATAAACAATTCTATGCTTCAGCATGGAACAAATCTAACGAATAATTGTTGAACAGATTCCATGTCTATTTGCTGTAAAGTTAATTTGCTCGAAAGAAGTCGAATCAAAAGTCTCTCGAATATCAGGGAAAGCCCCTAATACCCTGTTCACACTACGCAGTATAAACCAGTTTGTAAATGATCGCGTTTAAAATTTAACGCGTTTGAGGAGGTTTAACCAGTTTACATTACACAATAACCTCTGGTGTTGATTAATATACTTCCACTTCTTGAGGCAGTGTTTGAGTGAACTTACTTAATCGTATATAATAAAGTCGAATCAAATTATTCTTTATTGAAATTTTAATGTATATAAAAATTTTAAATATAAGCTTACATATAAAAGATAATCACATAATTATAGGTATAAAATAATTTCTTAACCTATATATATTTTTGTCAGATTCAGAATCTTATTTTTAATTTCTATTCCACTTCTGACAATGTCAAGGTTAGCCAGTTGTTTTGATATCTTATTATATACGTGAGAATTCTTCTTTGACCTCTTAATTTTGGAAAATTTTCTTCCATAAATCTATTAAAACATTCACTTCACTATCTGATCAATTTTCTATTTTTTTTATTTTTTATATCTGTTCAGATACACTTGTCACACGCACAATTTGAGGGATACACGTGGGGCTATCGCTTTCCTCCATTTCTTTCGAAGGAATAAAATCACTTTAAATTATAGTTAACATATTTAAAGCTTTAATTGTAAGTAAATATATATAAAATTCATAGTAGAATAAAATTTTCATGAAAATGCTAAAAGCAATTTAACTGCCAAAGCCAAAGAAAAAAATAATGGCAGCATTTCCTGTTTCGGTCGGCTGGATGGCCGCCTGGTAAAGCTTACCACCCTGGAGGATCCGGGTCCCACACATCCAGTTTTTCAGGAGGGGTCCGGGCCGGCCTTTGATCTTCTGGTTAACCCGATCATGGGTTGCTGGCCAGCCTGTGATGGGCTCTGCAAGTCGCCAGATAAAACATATCCCTTGTGCGATATGACGGCATAATTACACTAACCTAACCTAACGTTCCCGTTTTATCCCGAACCAATGTCCAATCAGGAACGAGTTTTAGTTTGAACCTTATAGTCCTTCCTCGTTCAGCATAAACCGCTATGCATTAGTGTGTGTGACGTTTTCAAACGAGTTTGGCTATCTTTGTTCCGTTCGCATTTGAGATTAAACAAGTTCGACGACTCGAATTTCTTTATATTGGATAATATAAACAGGGTTTAAGGCAATCTCCTGTTATCTAATTGCTCTCTCAATGAATGACACAATTGCATGAAGAGCATTTTCAGTCGATTTGTCCGATTGATAGGCAAATTGACTGAAGAGACTTTATTAAAACACCATCCCTAAGAAATCTATCTATCAGAATTTCCATCGTCTTCAATAAGAACGATATCAGGCTGATTGGACGGTAGGACTTAGACTTGGAATAAGGATTACGCCCAAGCTTAGGAATAAAAGAAACCCTTATCTGTCTCTAGGACTACGGAATATACCCAAAATTAAACAGGTTCTAAAAACACAAAGATGCGAGACTAGAAGGTCAATGCCCTGTTAATAATAACACTGCCAAAATACCATCTGGCTCAGCAGACTTGAAGAGCTTAGTTACAGCTCATGCAATACTTGATGAAGCAAGTATTGCATGAGTAAATGATTTGATGAAGCAAGTAATGCCCTCTTAACAAGATCCCAATCGCTCTCATGGCTTGATAGACTGTCCATTGAGATCTCACTGCCCCTATGAGAAAGATAATCCCTCAATCAAATTAGACCTAGGAAAGACCAGGAATTGTAGGTTAGAGTTCATCAAACCGGGCTCGGATCACATTTATGGAATCTGAATTGAATTCCGCCAGGTGATAAAGGACTGCTTTACTACACGGCTATCCGACTAACTACGAAATTGAGGATTAATAAATATTTTTCTAATATTCAAATTTGAACTTCTTGAGGAACTTAATAATTTAATACAATGTACAGTAATTAATAAATTGATATTTGATATATTTCAAAGTACAACATTGGTAAGATAGCTGCCCGATATTTCTGCCTTTCAGATTGAAGGCCAGATTTGATTTTCGATGAAGTGCAACCATGGTATCTTTATTTTACCATATTGTCGATAATGCTAACGATATTTTTCGTTTATTTAAATATTAAAATATTGTTTATACCAGCATTGGTGTTCACGTATTCTGTGCCTGGACTATCTAGAGCAGTTCAAACTCCCGACAGTTCGAAATACTGATTTCCTTGGAATCACGTGTTAGTTTATAAATGTGATTAAAAAAGTTTTCCTGTATTAATATTAAAAATTGTTGGCGAAAATTTCACTTATATTAATTTTTATCTACGAAATGATATATTTGTAATTAAGCATATTGCTCGATGTCTGAAAATTTGATATTTTTGGAAAAAAAATGCATTTGAAAGCATTCACGCTAATTTGAACACTTCGTCATTTTTCGTCATTAAGCTTGACTCCCCCGAAGATCGTCCCCTTCTACCTGACATGTTTTTCTTCGATTTTACATAAAATTTATTAAAATAAAATAAAAGATGATATGTAAAATCGAAGAAAAATAGTAAATATCATAAAATAGAAAGTAGGAATTACTTTACATTGGTGCTTTGTTAAGTATATTCGCCGGGGGCTGAACATTTTCTGCCTGTCATAATACATGCCTTTGTTATATTAGGAACGAGTTATTGTATTTTTTCACCAAGGAGTGCGCGATTAAAATAGTTTTGAGATGGAAACTGTCTTAAAAATTTATACAATCGTAAAATGATGTATAACCCAACAGATGATCAGACAGAGGTGGTATTACTCAAATGATTTCGAAGCATCTATTTTTGTAGATTTTTCAGAATATAACAAAATTCCTGAATATAAAACACCCAGAATTCCTGATATTGTGATAAATTTCTCGACTTTCACTGGTTATTTTCACCGGTAAGAACCAGTGAAAGTCGAGAAATTTATCGCAATATCAGGAATTCTGGGTGTTTTATCGAAAAAATTCACCCTTTCTCCAAGAATTTTCGACTATCCTTCTTTTTAAAAAAATGACAGAGGTCGTATTAGCAACTTTAAAATTCGAGCAATGTGCTAATAAAACGTGAGATTAAAACTCGAAGAAAAGTGATTTCGCAATACTACGAGGTCAGGAGCATGATGAAGTTGTTTGATATTTTTAAAAGTGGAAGGCCATTTCCAAAACTGGTTTTAAACGTCGCTCGTTCAGACTTGTGTATTGTTTCCAGCCCGATCGTATCTGACACTTTAAACTGATTCTGCATTCTATAGTGTTCAAAAGTGCTCCTGCATAAGGTTTAAAAACTATGAAGTTCAGTTTGATGATAATGACATTGAATTTGTCCTTAATAAAGATCCAGATGAAAGGTAAGGATATTGATATCATACACACGTCGTTTTATATCACGATGGAAGCGAGACAATAGATATAATTTTATTTCTATCAATTTGACTTTATAAGTTTATAAATAGCTCAAAGCCTAACTTTTAGTAATGCTTTTCTAGTTTTTATTCTAATATTTATTGGAAAATATAAAAATTTTTGATCTTCGCTATGTTCTCTGCAACAGAATGTTATAAACAAAGGGGGAGAATAGTATATATATATTTTTCTGTATGTAAATTATTTTATTTATATAGAGAATGCTATATAAATCTTGGTCGTGTATGAAATACAAATTCCCAAGACTTTAATCGAAACTGATTCATTGTCAACCTGAAAGATTGGTGGCTAAGAACACATTCTATGCAAATCTACATAGAGTTGTAGTCTATACTGGATTCATAATGTAAGGACAAAAACAATTTTTATGATTATTTCCCAAGCCACCAACCAATTTTTAACACATGACCAGGCCATAAAAATAATTCTAAAGCCGAAATATCGCCAAAGGAAAGTGATTTTGTTCAGAATATTTTTTAAAGAAATGTATTACGATATTATATAACACACGTTACTACGTTAAATTGCGTTTAGTGTTTGATCTTTTCCATTCCAAAATTAAATAAAAGAGTTCTGTATATAAATTAGATCTGCCCGTTTGACATCACAATAACTCGTTATATATTATCTAATTTAGATAAAACCGGTATACAATATATTATTAAGTCACACTAGATAATCGAGCGAGAAAAAGATCGATAGCATCGATCTTATAAGATGGTTTTCAATAAATCCCAATTGATAATTTTCGATTTTCTGAAAATAAAATCGAATAATGAAAAGAACGGTGTGACTAACTTCATCGATCTTAACTAACACGTCTTTTATTTATGTCGGAAATGTTTTTATAGAAGTCAATGTACCGTATTATGGATTTTTTCCGTACGTACTGCCTACATATAAAACTTGCTCGCATTATTGGCCTCAGAAACTTGGTATAATTTTAATTACAGTAATTTTAAATACAGTAATAATCTCAAAATTACGCGATAGGTGAGACCGACGAAAATCGCGTAAGTCGGGGTATAAGTTGCATATAAATTTGGTTTAATTGGGACTAAGGACTAACAAAAACACTAGAAGAAAAATATTTAATAAAATTGCAGTTCTTTATACATATTAATACAAAATATTAAAAAGAAAATAAATGAGTTACGTAAAAAATTGTTCACTTTTATTTAATTTCACATCATAATTTCAGCAATTTTTCCATCTCAGCAATAATACTATGACGTATACGAATTACGCTCGAGGATCGAGCATTTTTCACCGTAAAGAGAATTCTTTCATTATCTTTTATGATTGTTCTTACTGTAGATTCCGGTAGCTCAGACTTCTTGGCCAATTCACAAATTTTCATTCTGTTATCAAAATCCTCGATAATGTTAAGTTTACATTCCAAAGATGTCGTTTTCTTTTTTTTACTAAGTGCAGGAGAATAAGATTTACTTCGTTGGGACGATATAGTTTTTTAAGGATTTAGAAAACATATAACAAACCAATCTTAACTTTCGCCTATCGTAGAATCGTAATCGTGCACACAGAGTTCGCGCGAAATGCGTCCAATGCGTATCACGGCGAGATAGCGTGCAGCAGTGTTGACAAACGAAAAAATCAAAAACAGCGTAACTCCGAGTTCGCGTAAGTCGGGGTATTACTGTATATTAATGCGTTTCTTGGCCAAAACGAAGCCAAAGTATAAAGTAATATTTGATGAAAATATTCTCCTAATGTTCAGCTTACCATCGATAAGTTTATATTAATTCGTAACTGTTTTATTTTTATGAAAAATCAGTTAGCTATAATTTTTATTTAAAATTTTCAGATATTAAAACGAAAATTTCTCATTCCGTAAACCGGTCTTTTATTTTGAAATCGAAATTATTCGTATGAGTTAAAATGGTAGAAAGCCATTAATTTTCCTCTGTTTATTAAATTAATTAACGTCGTTGTGGAATAATGGCGTTAAACATGTAAGCACGTACAATGGCCAAAAATATGATCAGAACATAAATTATAATTTAAAAAAATGTTATACGCATTTTAATAATTTCGTGGCTTTAATATATTCTATCACTTTTGTATTTACTACGCGTGATAAATAAAATTTCTTGCAGGTGATGTGGTTTATGATTCGGATGATTGGATAGAAAATCGAGCTTGTTCTATTCGGAGGAATTTGGACGGAACTTGTAAAAGGATTTCAGATTGCCAAAGGTTGACCAGTTTAAGTAATTCCCGACCTAAAATTTGCTTCTGGGATCTGAAAGAACCCATAGTTTGCTGCCCAGTCGAAAGAGAGCGAGAAACCAACAACAGTCGTTTTGTCTTAGCTAAGGCAGGTATGCAAAAATGTATTGTTATAGAGTAAAATGTATCCATTGATATACAGTTATATCTCACCTTACGTCGTTAATTCGTTCCAAAACTCGCGATATAAGTCGAATAAATTCTTTAAAAACAACCTAGTCCCTCTATAAATAACCTATAACGTCGGTAATAACATTTTAAAGCTTCTAAATAATTTTATAAATTATTTTGCATATTTAAATCATTGTTTTATTCATTTTTTATGTGGTCAACATACTCTTTTAGGCAGCGTAGAAAGTTGAACAGGAATGAACTTCGGCGTAAAGACGCAGCGTCTAGCAATATACAGTAAGTGACATCGCGTTTTACGCCTGTGATACCCAGCCTTTAGTTGATTTTTATTTTTTTCTATCAGCATAAAAAACCGACATAAATTCGAAAACGACGTAAGTCGAGGTATGACTGTATTTTCATCATCATAAATAAAAAAATAAGAAATTTATGCGCATCATATAAAATCGCAACCGTAACTCAGATTACTTTAAAAATATTTTAAAGTCTGTGGAGAAAAGCCGAAAACTTCACCGCATCTAAATAAAAAACAAGATGATTTTAGAATTTCAGTAGTCGGAGGAGAAACTGCCGTACCATTCTCTTGGCCCTGGATGGTAAGTTTTACTCATTTATATATTACTGATAAAAATTTTTTTTAATGTTTTCATTTTAATATTTAAAATACACCAGGTGTCGATACATAAAAGAAGCTCTACCGGGTTCGAATATCTATGCGGAGGTTGCATCATTAGTAACCAGTTTATCCTGACAGCTGCCCATTGTTTCGGTTCGGGTATTAGGCGAGTCGAATATTATTTTATTCGCCATTTTAAGAAATTTAATAATTAATGGTCATATATTTTCAGGGCTTATTCCGAGTACATAGTAAAGATCGGTGGCCACAAAAGCAGCGAAGGAATCGATTATGGAGTAGAAAAGATCACCGTACATCCTAATTATATCGATGGACAATATTACCACGACATCGCTATAATAAAGCTGAGTTTAATTATTCCCATAAACATATCGCCCGCCTGCTTACCTTCCGAAAAAGACTTTTATGCTCCTGGAAAAAATACCACCATTATTGGTTGGGGAACTACTTCTTTCGGTAAGTCTCGAAATTATTAGTATACTTATACTTGACGACAGCATTAGAAATCAGTATTAAGTCTATAAAAGAGTCTAAATTCATTTATATCACTACGCCCAAGATATAAATTCACTAAATTATTCGCGATTTCACAGTAAACTTCCATAAAATAATGACAATTTTGGCAAATTAGCTATAAGCTTCGAATAAAATTACAATATCAACATGATTTTAACACGTAGTAAATTATGGTTAGGTTAGGAAGGTTAGCCGCCATCCGGGGCGGCCCCTTATAGAGTCCATCACAGGGTGGACAACACTCATGATGGGTCAACCGGAAGGTTGAAGAATGAGGTTTAACGGGCCAGCCCGGATCCCTCCTGAAAAACTGGAGGTGTGGGATCCGGATTTGAACCTGGTCCTCCAGGGTAATACATAGTAAACTATCTGCGTGTCTATAATATATACGATGATCAGATGCACCATGATGTTTTGCGTGTTCCAATCGATTCTAACACTTATAAAATGGCGGGGAGTTGTAATTTTAAGTCGTTCTCGAAAGTCTGTGTGATTAGCTGTCAAACGAAGCAAATTGAATCGAATGTTTATTCGAAATTATAAATAGAAAACCTAGAGGCACGATTACATAAAAAATAACAGTTCTCACTGATGCTCTTACCTTTCACATGGAAATCGACCATTCCGTGCGCATTAGTACCGTCACAAATGTTGGTAATACGCCACTCTCATAGACTCAATACTGACTTTCGATGCTGTCGTCAAGTATATTTTAAATTTGTATTAGTTTAAAATTTAAAAATTTTCATTATATATTTAACAGCTGGACAGTCGGCAGAAGATCTTCAGGAAGCGGTGGTAAATGTTGTGTCCAATGCTCAATGTAACCATTCGTACGCTCGATTAAAACAGCCTTCTTTGCCTAGAGGAATCACGGCCGGGTTTTTATGCGCTGGAATAAGCACTGGAGGAAAAGATGCCTGTCAGGTACAGCACTCATTTCTGAAATATTTACAATATAGGAGTCTACTATTGTGTCGTCACGGCGCGTATCGACTCGATTCACACTTGATAAAAACAAATAACCTATGTTTGTTTATACCGAGAGTATAGCTTATTGACATGAGTTGTTGATAAGTTTCGAAGGAATATTCTCTGTTAAAGGCCATGGCCGATTAATTTGAATTCTCAAATCAATCGGTTCTGGCCTTTAACAGAGGCCATGGCCTCTGTTATCAGAGTTCATACCATGGCCATGCCTGGTATGAACAAATATATTTGTTCATACCAGGCGTCGAATTGTATGGAACAGAAAAGGATTATAATCAGTTTTCACCAAAGTTAATATTCGGTTATTTGGCAGAAATCTATCAGAAAAATTTCATTTTAGTTGAAATAGAATTATTAATAGTCCTACTTCAACTAAAATGAATAATAATACCAGGCAAAACCTATTTTGATATTTAACTCAACTACATTTTTGCCAGACACACTAAGAATCATTATTATGTTATAGGATTCGAGAAGTCGATTATGGCTCGGCTGGTGATAACTCGTAAATTTTTGGTGAATACGTTACATTATAGAAAATTAATACAATAATTACAATATATAAAATAGTGTACAGTAATAATTTTCGATTATTTCTACTAAATAATAGATTAATATATTAATGAAATATGTTTTTTCAGGGCGATTCTGGTGGTCCTTTAATGATTAAAGACACTTCTTCGTCCGCATGGAAAGTTATTGGAGTGGTATCTTTTGGTTACCAATGCGCGACAGCTGGTTTTCCAGGAGTGTATACCCGAGTATCCAGCTACCTACAGTGGATATTTAATAATATAAAATAAATTTTTAAACTTTTAAAGCATATTTTAATTTGTTCTCTTTTATATGCAAATCAGTTTGTTATTTAAATATTACCTAAATCCTGTTAAATGAAGGTGTAATTTATAATAAATACAATATTTCTTATTTTGTTTGTAGCGTAGCATTTTTAAAAAATTTTAGATCAAAATATCTTTTCAAAATAAAGGACACTATAGAACTATTCTTTTTGTGACTAGACGAAAGCATCAAAAGTCAGTATTGAGTCTATGACAGCCGAAATTCAATTATAGCACTACGCCAAATGATATAGTCCACTAAATTATTTGTAATGTTACAGTAAATTGCCATAGTTTTGGCAAATAGGCTATAAGCTTCGAATAAAATTACGATATTAACATGATTTTAACATGTAATACAGTAAGACCCCGTTTAACGCGGGGGATACGTTCCAAGAAAACAAAGTTTTGGTAAATTAAATACCAAATTTCTCCCCGTATTTTAATTAATATTCTAATTATAATCAACCAGGAGGTATTTTCGAGTTTAAATCGAATGACTGCCAATGCTTTAATTATTAGTATCGATAAAATGTGTCAAACGCGCATTATAGGTTTTTATATAAAACTGCCATGAAAATGTGTGATTAAATTAATTTTTGTTATTCATATACTGATAATATAATTATGGTAGTATTATATATCGTTGATGACATTAATCTCATATTTTTGTTTAAATACAGTATACAGGAGCTCCTCTACTTACGAATATAATTCGTTCGTAAGTTTTGTTCGTAATTCAGGTGCTGCTGTTATTCTAACTCCAAAAATACTGAAATAACTTTATATATTATATATTGTAGTATATTTCGCAATTGGATCAATTAAAAGTTTTTGATTTCACAGATTTTCATGAAAAGCTCCGAATATAATTCGAGGAATTTTTGGTGTTATCGCCGCCATCTCGAAATACTGCCGTAATATGCTAAATAACTATATAATTTTGCATTAAATCGATTGCTAAAGCATTTTTCTATCATATTACTTAAAATTATTGAAAAAGTTTTTAAATTTCGTGAAATTAGAAAATTAAATTTCACGTTCGTAAGTACGAATGCTCGTAACTAGAGGAGCGCCTATAATCAGAATCACGCCCCGAGAATACAAATATAGAACTTGTATTATGAAGTTGTATTTAATTTATTTCATTCTAAACGTTTATTTTTATAAATTTAGATCACGCTTGAATAAATTTAAAAATTATAGGGAAGAAATTAATTAATTTTGCATTTTTGTCTTCCTTCACTTGGCAGTCAGTAGATCGAGCAAATCTTTATATTTAATTCGACCGTGATTATCGATATACACCTCCTCCAGCAGTTCGTCCACTTCCTTTTCCGACAGTTTAATGCCTCGAGTAGTCAGCAGATGGCGCAGCTCTTCTACCCGTATGTAGCCGGTAGAATTTCCATCGAAAATTCGAAAGGCGTCTTTAATTTCGTCTTGGTAGTCGGTTTCTTGGACGTGACCTTTCACTAAATTCACAAATAATGGAAAGTCGATGGTTTCTCTTCCGAACGATCTAACTTTTTGCCTCATGGCATCCAACTGTTCTTCCGTAGGATAGTATCCCAGAGAGTTCATTACGGTGTTCAATTCTTTGCCAGTGATGGTTCCATTACCGTCTCGATCGAAGAAGGCGAAAGCCTCTTCAATTTCCGTTATCTGTTTTTTGCTTAATTCATTCATGTTCTTACGCTACCCACTATTGTTAAAGCTTCGATGTATTGTTATTCATTGCCGTTATTTAATTAATTATAGTATTGTCTTTCGGAAAAAATGAGAAAATCTAAACAAACTCGGAAAAAATGAGAAAACCTAAATAAACTAATCTGACCCTTCCGCAGAGTGGGTCAGATTAGTTTATTTTAATAGATGCGGCCACTTTCCAATCAGGTATAGAGACCTGAGTGGAAAGTGGCCGAATCTGTTGAAATAAATTAATTTGGCCAATCACCGTGCAAGTTAAAAATCGAAGATTTTTTTACTTTGTCTACATACCGGGTGGCCATAAAATAACGTGAGGTGTTTAGAGCCCTCTAGCGCGTCATGTATTGAACGAAACACAAGAAAATTCGACGGACGTACACAATGGAACATGCGGTTTTGAAAGAAAACAAATTTAGTATCAAAAGTCACCAACAGAGAGATTGTGGCGCTGCAGAAGTGTAGAATGTGTGATTAAGGGATGTGTAATCGCCAAATGAGACAGCACACATCAAATTTCTGAAGAATACATGCTAACATTTATTGTTAATAACACATGAGTTCAATATGACCACCATTCAGATGTTCCAAGAACTTCATGCAGCGCACGATATGTTGCGCGCAGCCGTAGAAGATGTGCACCGGCATGTAGTTCTTGAAACAACTGAATGGTGGTCTTATTGAACCTCGTGTAATTCACATTGGCATATATTGTTTAGAAATTTGATATGTACTGTCTCGTTTAGCGATTGCATATTCCTTAATCACACATTTTACACTTCTACAGCGCCACAATTTTCCTATTTGCGACTTTTGGTATTAAATTTGTTTTCATTCGAAATGGAAACCGGATGTTCTAATGTGTGCGTCCACCGAATTTTGTTCGTTTCGTCTATAAAGTTCTATCTAACAAATATCTGACCGTTATTTTATGGCCACCCAGCAGATTGTTAGTTTACAATTTTACGTTATCATACATTACAATATGGTGCCATCCAGAACAACAAAATTATTTGAAATTGCGATAAAATGATTGGTTTCTATATAATTTTATTGATTTATGTGTTATTTTAATTTTATATGCCCATTTTAAGTTCCATATTATATGGCGATTAACTGCAGATAATTTTTTTTTCTTTCAAGAAGAAAATCGATGAAATCGGTCGTTAATTATATATTTCGAAGGACATCATTACCCATAGAACGCAATAGTATGGTAACTGTTAGTATTTATGGGATTTAAAGAATTAAGTGTATTAAATGTAAAAATTGATCTCAATATAATTAATTAAAAAGTGTAATAGCGTCACAATAAATTTATTCTTAAACCATAATTATGTAATTTATTTAATAAATCGTTCAGGCAAAATTTAGTCATTAATTTTTAATAAATGATTCAGTTCCAGCTGTAAATGACTCAGAAAAATGGCTTTCGAATACGTGTTGACGTATCGGTTTATTTTCATTTTTAAAACAGACGACTAAATCTTCACTTAAAAGCTATACGATGAATAGAAAAATATATATATTACTACCCTTGCCAGTTTTGCTAGTCGCCTTGATTGTTATAAAAATATTCCTTCCATTTGGTAAGTAAAATTAATAAGAAAATATTTTTATTACTTATACTACATTGGTGTAGACTAGTTTCAAATTTTAATTTTAATATTAAAGATTAACAATGAGTAATTTATACAATAATAAATTGAAAATTATCTTTAATGAATTCTCACTCGCTTCGAAAAATTTCATATTGTTTATATTATTAGAAGGATGGTATATTTATAATCGAATGGTCAAAATATAAATTTTATAATTAAAGTAAATAAATAATTGAAAAAGATATTTTTCTTATGTAGTTTTATTAATCCCCGATGTTTTAAAAAGCGATTCTATTTTCTTGTGTTAGGTGGCAATTTTAAACACTTCTTGTTCAGGAAACATGCCAATGACATTAACGAAAGTATTTACACCGATCAAAACAATGTCTCTAGCCCAGAAAATACCACCATTTTATCCACCAATCCTACCGTTTCATCAGAAACAATTAGTCCCACTACGAAAGAGGCGACTATTACTTCTGTTTCCGAAGAAGTAACCAGTTCAACTATTAGTTCCACTACAAAAGAGGCGACTATTACTTCTGTTTCCGAAGAAGTAACCAGTTCAACTATTAGTCCCACTACGAAAGAGGCGACTATTACTTCTGTTTCCGAAGAAGTAACCAGTTCAACTATTAGTCCCA
>AYEL01077364.1:0-63211 GCA_000484575.1 Olivierus martensii
TTCTATAAACTCCTATCGCTTAAAAAGCATAGAGAATTTAGCAAAATAACTTTAAACTTATAATTAAATTAATTAATTTATACAGATGTACTTACCTTTAAAAATTAACAAATCACACTGAACTATAAAATTTCCAAATATTTTTCTATAAATTCAAACAGCTATTGTACTTGTTTTCACCATTATAACGTCAACTGGAACTATCGGTGCAGCTATTAAAAGCTTTTACAGCGAGCACTTTTACAACATTTAGGAGTTCGGTTCCTTCGAATCGAAACTAAAGAGTTCGGCCAAACCGCAGGCCATTCGTTTTCTATGAAAACTTTAATATTCATTTTAAACACGTCACAGTTCTCTCGCCGCTATCAGAACCCTACCCCTCGTTGCTAGCGAACTACATAATGGACGATCCCTCCGCCAGCACATTAGTGCCTACGTTACCGAGGAAACTAATGCATGCTGAAGCCGAGTATTGTAAGGAAGCCGAACGTATCCGGTGAGGTGACAAACATTTTGGCCGGAGCTGTACCTTTGGTTTATTTTTTCTTTTAATAAAATAATTGCCTTGTGACAATTTATTTCGGCCACACTACGTTTCATTACCGCTATATTAGCAAGAACAATGCTATTCTGTAACGAAACCGCATTCTTATAATTAGAGGTAATAAACAAGTCAATAATAAGTTCACGTAGCGCTCTGCGTGCTGTTCTATGCGGTACGTGATTTAGATATCTAATCTTTTTTTTGTTATTTAATTAAGCGTGCCGCTCTTTTATGGTTGTTTTCTTCAGAATTAAGGATTGCAAATATTTTTTTAGCTTTTAGGCTAAAGCAGTAATGTGAAATATAAATTGCATGGTAATTTTAATCAAAGAAAAAATCGACAAATATAAATTTCGATTAATTAAGTATTTAACTTATAATTATTTTGTCACATTCACAATCAAAATGCCGCCCCGGCCAAATGCCCGAGTTGCGGGCCCCTAGAGCGGGCCCTGAGAAGTCGAAGAAGCATTAGATCAATGGATTTCTATAGTTAGCGGGCGAGGCGTGAATATCATAGGCCCAGTGTTGAAGAAGTTAGAGGAGATCGGCAAAAAACTAATAATTTATTATTACCTATTTTAATAAATCATTAATATGTGTACCTAATTATTATATTTTTACCTATTATTTATTTTTCTACGAGTTATATATTTTATTTTAGAATTTATTATTACTTAGTTTAATTAGGCCAAAAATGGCTTAGTCCCGACATTAAGCGGAATCCACTGTAATTATTTTATTTGTTTGCAAAATACTGTTTTCTGTTTTGTTTCATAATACATATATATTTTTAATAATTTTTCTTTGATATTCAATATTCGTTTTTTATATAATTAATAATAATAATTGCAACTTCAGTTTTCCTATAATTGATCAATGAAATCAATGACCTTCTCGGGGATTAAAGTGCAAAAATACGATACTATTAATTTTTGTTCACTGTCTAAAGTCAATCGCCATAGCACTTCATTCTCAAATTTCTCCACAATAATATTTATTTGAAACTTATGCTCGTTTTATGAATAAAAAACAGGAAGTTTTCTTAAAAGCTAAACATATTTCGTTTTCTCTACACTTTATATTTTGTAGTTTTGATTTTTCATGGCTTGGTTTCCTATTTTATCGCTATTCTGAATAAGAGAAGCGAATATAATTTTCACTTTATCATAATTTAAACAAAATGGAGTATTTTTGTTGAATTTTCCATATAGTATCAACTACCGGTTCAGTTTTTGTTTTTAAATTTTTATGAAATTAAATAATCGAAATACCTGTACAATATATATGTTTAAATCGTCATTAACAGGATCTGAGAAAAATTTAACTAATTTACTTTGAACTAACGCAAGATCAATGCTAAGAATTAATTTTTAACAAAGTAAATTCGCGCTAATCCCAGTCTTTTAGTATTTTTTCATCAAAGCATCGAGGAATGATTGGAATGGTTACAGGATAAACTCCAGAGTTTAAGAACTTTTTGTTGATAGACACAAAAATTATACGTCAATGTACATTGGAAGTTCTGTAGCTTAATAAGTCATTAAACTTATAACAGTAGTGTACTGCAACTTCTTTCAATCATATCAATTAATAAATCAATAAATAAACTTTTATATCTAATTAAAAACTGAAATTAGTAATGGAAGAGAAGCATTAATAATATAATATACCGATAAAAGAAACTTTTTTCTTAGAATTGTAATTTTATAAATAAAACTGCAAAAATTTCTGTCGTCATTTTATTGTAATTATGTTTCCTCACTTTCATTTCTTGCATATTCACTTTAGAACAGAATATCATGCAATAATTTGCATAAACATACTATTTCAAAGTGGAAGTTCTTTCTGTAAAAACTGCTATAATTCTTGTTTTCTTATTAGTCGCTAATAAAAGTTTTTTTTCCTGTTATAATTTTTAAATAGAATCTTTCTAAAACTAATATTATTTATTCTCAGATTTTATATATGTAAAGTTCGAGACAGAAAAGTTAAATTTTCAAAATTTTCTTGAAAAAAGAAAAAAAGAACAAACACGTGGTTAAATTCGGCTTCCATCTTCATATACAGAAGGTTGGGGGAAAATTGAAGGAGCATGTAGAGGAGGCAATTCTAAGGAAAAGTTCTTAGAGTCATTTTAGAGACAGAAAAGTTAAATTTTTAAAAATTTTATTGAAAAAAGAAAAAAAGAACAAACACGTGGTTAAATTCGGCGTCCATCTTCATATACAGAAGGTTGGAGGAAAATTGAAGGAGCATGTAGAGGAGGCAATTCTAAGGAAAAGTTCTTAGAGTCATTTTCTGATTTGGGGCTTCGTTAAAAAAAAATATAGTACCTGAAAGTTTTGTGACGTCATTTTCTCTAGGTGTTAAAACGTGTATAAAATGCCGAAAATAAGCCAAGCCGCAACCATTTTTAGACCGGTTGTACTACTGATACTCTGACAATAGATCGATGAAATACTCTCAGGATTGCAACAATTATTATGCAAAGGTGACATCAGCACGGATACAATCGCATACGCACAGTTTTACAAAAGTTGTTCGAACTGCCGACCACTACAGTCAATGCAAACATAGCATGGTCGAACGAAACTCTGGGGCTCTTTCTCAAAAATCCCCGGAATTCCACGTACCACGTCAGATACATCACAAAACTTCCAATCTTTTTAACGAAATCCCAAATAAAAAAATGACACTAAGAACTTTTGCTTAGAATTGCCTCCTCTACATGCTCCTTCAAATTTTCCCCAACCTTTTGAATCACCTTGTATATCCTGCACTTTTTTTCGTTCATGTTGCCACCTCAGAACCTCTGCCTTCTGGTTTTCGTGTTACATATATTTTTATAACACGATACTGTACTTAGATTTAAATTCTAAAATCGACTTTCTAAAAGTAAAAACGATGCTAATATATAGTATGACTAAATTGTTTTTGGCAGAAATGATAAATTATTATAATAAATGAAAACTATAGCTTTAAATATATATACTGTATTTATTTTTTAATATAAACATGCACTTCTTAAAATTTTTTAAAATGTGTAACTGTAATATATGAACGAAACTCGTTTAGTTTAAAGCCAATCTTATTAAATAACAGTCTATTAAATATTTTGTTTTCGATGTTAAAGAAATGTGCAACTAAGATTTAATAATAAACGATCCTTTTATCCAAAATTCCAAACAACGAAATATCTAATAATTTTTAAATACCGAAAAAATTAACTAACGGTTCAATGATTACAAAGAATATACTGTATACTGCAGGGCCGCCGAGAGAAATTTTCGGGCCCACTTAAAAAGTGCATCACTTTGGATTAATAAAAATCTTTCATGAGATTCAGTAACGTAACTAACTTATATATTTTTTCTAAGTGACGTAACAGCTTTCCACCAAGTTGGTACTAAACGATAGGTTATTCCAGTGCCCACCATGGTCTACCTATACCCCTAGGGAGATTAACCGCCGGTGAAGGATGTGGTTCAACAGGTAGATCCAGATCCATTCTGAAAAACTTTGTAAGTAGGAGACCCGGGAACTAAACCTGGATATACCAGGCACAGCACGTCCCATCGCTGCTGTCCATCCTAAAATTGACCTTTTGAACTGTTTGATAAGTAATTTTGTACTTATCAGTGTTATATATAGTTAGTTTTAGCAAAAGTGAAAATGATAGAAACATTATTTATTGTTTGCTTTTCCTAAAATAACGTCATCCATTACTTTCTTCTCCAATCACTCAAAATTTCCCAACTTTCTAAATAACTAATAGATGGTGCTGTCTAAAAATTAAGTTTAGAGTCCCTAGATAGATAGTATACCGCATTCAGCTGCCATTTTATATCCTCCTACCGGTCGATAATTACTGGTAACTTTATGAAAAGTAAACCATGATATATTTCTTTTCTAATTTATAAATACAGCAGTTGCTTATTTGGCAAACGAAGGTCGTATTTGGGAAAGTTTTCATTCTAATATTTTGTAACCACTTCTTTTTATCTCTAATTTCTTTTATTTTGCGGCAAAGGAAAGAATCTATGACCCTTTTCTGTCGATTAGAACAATTTACAGCAATACAAGGCATGATCTTAAAAAATAACCAGAAAGCCTATAAACGCAATGATAACTCCCTAGCTAAAAGGATATAAAATGGTCGATTTGGCGACATCTGGTAGAGCAAAGAAATGCGGTACTCTATGTATCTAGGGTCTCTTAATTAAGTTATAGACATCCATGGTTATCGTGGATATATTAGATGTTGGTTACAGACTTGTTAGAAACTACCGTGCAGATTCAATGATGTAAATATATACTGTATAGACTGCTCAATTCTAGCAATAAGCGATGCCGCCCCGCTACATTGGTTTACTCCACCAGCAACATCGTAAAATCGACTTTGTTCTGGTGGCCAGACGTATCTCATTCATGTTAGTAAGTATGAAGATCAGATTCAAATAATTAATAAGAAGTGTGTAGTATCTCAATATGCGTTATTATACCACACGATCCCACCAATTCAATGGCTTCGTTGTCTCAAGGTTGTCTATAGCAACGTACCATTAGTAGCAGTCTATCCAATATGTATTTTTAGATCGTTGTGCAGATTACAAAGAAGTTTGTTACAGACTAATAACGTGAGCCAAATACGGACACGAGGGCACAAGTAGCCCAAAGATGAATTATTATGGTCCTCAAGCACAAATATATTTCAGTTATAAAAATTTCGAGTTTGGAAAGCTTTCTTCAAAGAAAAATTTCAGCCATCAATTTTGCAGATATTTCCAGCTCTATCTGACAATGAGCAACACGACTGATGCTAAATTAATATAGAAATGATTATTAAAATAATATACGATAACGTTGTATAGGCTGAAATTATTTACATTTATGAATTTCACTTGGCACTTCCACCAACATTCCCGCTCAGTCAGAAGACGTCACTTGCGGTCTGTTTAACTCATCGATGGTATAACAGCTCTAATATGATTACCAATTTTAATTGCTTGTATTTTGTTAATAAGATTAAAATATTTTAGTTATTGTACTCTTTATGCTTTCTTATAATAATTTATAATTTTTACATTTTAAAGTTGACATGAAAAATCTTTTAAGTTATATGTAATTCGGAACGAATTCGTAATAATAATCACCATATGAGAACTACAGTTCAATACTTGCAATACAGTTGCAAAACCTTGAATTAATAGTAATACGAAAACTAGTAAAGTTATTCACTTTAATGGGAAAGTATAGTGTACTGTAGTCCTAATTATACAATTGATTTAATATAACTTTTAAATTAAAAGCAATATTAAGAAATGATCAGCCGGATGATTGAAGTGGAATTCCCGGGTCCCAGTTCAAGAAAGTCCAAGGGGTCAAGGGAGGTGCCAAGAGTTCAATCCAAGTCGTACTCTTTGATGCCCATCCTCCACCTGACGACTGACCCCACCAGGGATGAAAGTAGTCCGTGGAGGGGGAAATGCCCCACCACTTGATGTATACAGTATGGAAAACGACATAAAACCACATAAGGGATGAAATTTGCAATTAGTTATTTTTAGATTACTTGAAGTTCCCTTAAAATTTCAGTATAATTGTGTCAAACTAGAGAATAAATAAGTTATCTCTTCTTCGTGAAACTCTTCTACAGATCGTATTGTTTGTTTTCCTACAAATATAAACTGCGTTTTCCATCCTCAGGTTATTTCGGTGCATTTCAGTACTTATCATGAGCTACATAAACTCACGGTGAGATCATCGTTAGGTGGAGGATGAGATTCAATGAACGAGCTCAAATTCCTCCTGAAAAATTGGAAGTATGAAATCCGGAAATTGAACCCCTTTCTCCAGTGTGGAAGCACAGCACACTTCCATTGAGGCTATTGTAAGTTTGGTTGAAATGCGACAGATCACATTTGTCACAATTCAACCAAACTTTCCTAACTCAATTAAAATCATCTGAAAATTTTGATCCAATAGAACTAAAACTACGATATGTAGAAGAGACTAATTTTCTCTAGAATCGAGAGTAATCTTCTATCGTTCAATTGATTTTAGCCGTATTTAAGGAATGTAAATATTCCTTAAATTATTTAAGTGTTCCTGAAAACCTCAGCCCAATAAGGCTAAAATAAAATGAATAGGAATCGTTTCATCATGAACTCTTCTACAAGTTGAATCGTTCAATCGACTTTTATCAACTTTGATTTTAAAGGCGAAAACACACGACACTTTTTTTTTGTTGAGTCAGCAGCCATATCGACTGCCGAATTGACATGTCATTACTTGTTATTCAACTATACGTATACAAGGCCATTCAAGCAACGCGGTTGCCAATCCGTAAAAGGGTTTAGTCGTATTCTCATCCTGTTATTTTGACGATTATGTTTCCCATGTTTTGATCATGTTCAGATGATACTATTTTTGAACCTTTTCTGAAGTAGCGTTTATAAAAATAATTTGGATCGAGTAAGTTTTTAATATATATTTTGAACTAAAACTTTCCGCGATTAGATAAATTACAGCTATTGCACTTTTATGATGTTATGGTGCTATACCGTTCCTTGAATGAAAGGGAAATAGATCCATGTTCAAAATGTCATTTGGCACGCAGTCGTATTGGTTTCTACGCATGTATGTTCAATGATTCGTAACATCGTTGAGAGCGTTGATGGAGTCATTTCTATGCGCGTGCCAATTGGCTGGCAGCGTCATACATAGACTTGACTGTCAAAGTGGAAACCGCGTTGTGTTTTCTCGTCCTAAATGTTTATTTTTTATTTAATTTTTCATAATAATTTCGATTCAATATGATTAAAACTAAAGAGAGCATTTAATGATGTGTTAACGTATTGTTAGAATGCCTTTTTCAGAAAAACTAACTAAACGATCCTGTATGATCCAACTTGTATGATAGTAATTATCTTATTTTCTTAGAATATATGTTTTTGTGTATGGTTTAATCTCTGCAACGCCATAGCAATGATGGAAAATTCTTATTCTGGAGATAAGTTATAGCGCTATCATTTTTCTTAAAATTATTATAGGTTTAATATTAACATTTTTATACGTATATAATATTGCAAATTAGAAAAAAATGCAAATAAATCAATTAAACCTATATAAATGTTCTTTAATTTTTTATTTATTTAGCATATAGGCATTCCTTCGAGTTTGATTACAATAAGACCCCGCTTAACGCAGTTTAGATATAATGCGATTTTTTTCCCGAATTCTATATTTTTATTGATTTATTTTGGCGCGGTTTTCAAACCGTTATCGCACCAATTTGTTGCGTTGACATTCCTTTGCTGCCTCGCAGTGCGTTTGATATCAGTTTATACAATACATCCAAATTTTGAGTGAAGTTCAAAGGCAAGACGAAGTGATTTATGGATGCGATATATCACTATCGACAACTGTTTGCTGCACGAAAGAGGAAAAGGCAAACGACGTTAGATGACTTCTTAACGAAAAACAAAAAGTATCTAATAAGGAACGAACCTTCCTCATTACCAACATAAATTATGTACTCGAATATTTTCATGTATGATTTATAAATACAAACCGATATTATTATTATATTACATTAATTATAGACATTAAAAACTGTCTATAATTAATGTAATACAATAATAATAATACATGTTACAAAATAGATATTAGCAATAAAAAATGTCAATAATTAATGTAATACAATAGTAATAATACATGTTACAAAATAAAATAAAAAAATGGTAGGTATATTTTTATTCACTGTCCTGTTTCACCTATGCTTATTATTTAGGTGTTAAGATGACCTCGTTTAACGCTGTTTCGTTTAGCGCTTGTTTTTTGGAAAGCATCCCACGTGTTAAACGGGTCTTACTGTACTTGATGCAATTGTTACTGCTAGTGCTGTACTTCTCTCATTATGGTTAATGACTAGCTACACGATCATTTTCAGCCAAAATAATATCGAATAAAATACAAATTAATCAACATTGATAAACTATAAATATATAGAAAAGAATTTGCAATCAATATATGCCGATAACGAATTTCTCTAGTTTTCGAAGTTTTGTTTGGCACACATTCTCTTCCTGAATCGTACATGTAAGACCTAATGATTCACTGCTAAAAATAAGTTGTAATTGTCATTATAAATTATAATTATTAGTTTGTAAAATCGAAAATATAATTTTTAGTTGGTAAAATAAATTAAACAAATATTAAAGTTATACATTAGAAGTTCTATCACACACATATAGTATTTAATTATTACGACTACTTTATGTATTTAATTTTCTGTCTTTTTCTATAAATTTATTTTATTTTATTAATTTTTCTTTATTTTTATTGTTCGAATAACTATATTTTTCATTTAATATATTGTTTTCCTTTGCTTTATAATCTTTATTAGGTAAATAAATAAATACAGTAGACATTTTCAAATTATAAGTTGGCAAATATCTTCAAGCTAAGAGAATCATATTTAGTAAAGTTTAGTAAGAGAATCATAATTGTTCATCATATTTAGTAGTAATTAGTAAAAGTAGAGAATCATAATTGTTCATCATATTTAAAAGTATTTAGTAAAAGTAGAGAATGATATTTAGTATTATTTAGTAAAAGTAGAATATCATAATTGGTAGTATTTAGTAAAAGTAGAGTATCATAATTGGTAGTATTTAGTAAAAGTATAGTATCATATTTGGTAGTATTTAGTAAAAGTAGAGTACCATATTTGTAGTATTTAGTAAAAGTAGAGTACCATATTTGTAGTATTTAGTAAAAGTAGAGTCAAAATTGGTAGTATACTATTTAGTAAAAGTAGAGTATCAAATTTGGTAGTATTTAGTAAAAGTAGAATATCATAATTGGTAGTATTTAGTAAAAGTAGAGTACCATATTTGTAGTATTTAGTAAAAGTACAGTCATAATTGGTAGTATACTACTTAGTAAAAGTAGAGTATCATATTTGGTAGTATTTAGTAAAAGTAGAGTATCATATTTGATAGTATTTAGTAAAAGTAGAGTATCATATTTAGTAGAAGTCGGATATTTATAATTTTTACAATTCAGTAAAAATTTCAATGAACCGAAGAAATTCTGTTTCCTCTCTTCGTAAAATATTTTTGAAAAAAAATATTTAACGAATAGAGGATATTCGTTCAGTAATTTAATTATTATTAAATATTTAATAATTAAATAAAATATTAAATATTTTTGAAAAAATTTTAAATGCAATTTTTTTTCGTTATTTAATAAGGAAAATCATTAAAAAAAAGAATAATTAAAATAAATAATTAATTTTTTCATCATATATGGTGTAAAAATATTATGGAAATTTTTTCTGTAAGTTACCTATTTTTTTATTTTTATTTTTTACATTTGCGTGATAGATAGTAAAAGTATATTACTGTACAGTATTTACATGATTTTATATTTATAAATATTATTAGTATTTTATCATTAGATGCTTTATTTATTGTAATTATTTTTATTTTATATTATATAGTGAGTTTTTATTAGTGAGTGAGTTATATAAAATGATTACGTACAAGAATTGGCGCTAAAAATGCTAAGTAAGTGTGGACAAGTAACGAATTGGAATCCAACGAAGGCTATTCTAGTCTAATTGCGCAATAGAAATATCTAGATAACATTGAATAATTCTGAAAATATTTTCCAATACATTGAATATTTCTCGGAAAAATAATTTTCAAATCATAATAATTGCATTATCGTTCGGTTTTAGTAGTATAATATTGCATTATGTGTCATTTCGAAATGGTTTTTGGAAACTATTTTCGTTTACTATTAGTTGAGCGACGTAACGACGAAAGTCCAAAAAGTTTTCGAATGCTCGAGGAATGCTAAAGGCCGTGACACGCTAAACGCGACGCTAAGCGAAGCATAAGAAAGCAACTTCGCGCGATTACGCGCGTACAGTGTGTGTATTGGACTAGGTTTTTTCCCGTGCGGCAGCTCCAGTTAACGCGCGTAGCCGCGCGAAAGGAGACGAAAAAGTTGAACTTTGACCAATCAGCACGCGCGAACAAAATGGTGCGGCAAGACGCGAAGGAAGCAGTCAACCAATAGAAACGAATGTTTTATATACTTGGAAAATGGCGAGTTCAACTGTGTGGTTGGGATTCAGATATAGAATTTGTTTTAGAAATACAAAAAAAGACCATGTCTATATCACATGAGTTTAAAAGAATATCGAAAATATACGATCACTTCTTTCTAATAACAAATCAACCACACTCCGCAAATGACCTCTTATCAGCAAATCCATGAAACATGGGAAGTAACTCGACTGCAATGTAGACAGGCTGCGGCGCAGTGCAACGCGAAGCAAAGGATACAAACTTTTCTGTCGTCTTTGCTTCGCTTCGCGTTGCGTTCAGTGTGTCACGGCCTTTAAAAAGTTTTCTTTCTGGGCGCTAGATGGCGCGAGCCGGCCTAGCGTTTTAATTGGCCCGAGGAAGAAAAAAAAATGGCCGACTGATAAAAATAGAGCGAGACGCGAGGGTGCGCGGCCCGTTGTTTTTCGACTACCGGGTAAATACCCCGATGGAGGAATGCAGACACCAGCGCCAGACGGTGGCCCATTGCCAAATTTTCCGTTCTTTGTTTCTCGAAAGAAAAATATTTTAAAAGCCGTAAAAGGTATTTTGCTGCGCGCAAATCTCTTAAGTTTCGATAAAGAGGATGGCCGGGCCTTTTTTTGTTTTTTATTTTTCTTTTTCGGCCGAGGAAAGGACCGTCCGCGCGCTTGGATCGGTTCCTCACTACTGGCCACTTAAACAACGCACTGGCTGCCGGAAATGGTGGTTCTGACGTGCGACGTTCAGCAACCCGAGTCTAGAGAACTGTGACATAAAATCGATTTTCAGATAATCGGATAAAATAATTATAATCGGCAGGAATTATTTCCAATAGTTTGTTATAATGTAAACAACGGTGAAAGTTCTAAACGCACAAACGATGCTTTTGGCAACGTGAGAAACATCAGAGAGGAAGCTTAAAAATAGGAAAGTCGTAATTTCTTGCACCCATTTTCTAGCTACAGTCGCGTACACCCGTCAGAAAGCCTTTTTCTTATACACTTTTAAATATTTAAACTGTCTCCAGTTGTCAAACGCTGTATGACGAAACAATCGATAAGAAATATGATTCAATCGCGTTTTGTGAAACTCAAATATGCGGAAAACAGGATAAGGATGAAGAAACATGGAGCCGTTCAAACTCAAACAAGTTGGAGAGGCAGAATAACGACTAGATCGTGGTTCTTTACGAATTCTTTTTATGATATATTCTCTAACACTAGTCTATCTTATCTATGATGTTCTTGGCCTATGTTGTGAAAAAAAGAGGTGGGTGTCCTACTATTTAGATCGTTTCTATACTTGCGCTGATCTGAATAAAATTAAAAATAGCTCTAAACGAATAGCTTAATTCGAAAGAATATCTAAAATTTTTTAAACTCTTGCCTCTACTCTTATTTTTAAGTTTTATATTATTACAGGATACAGCAATAATAAGGAAAGATATCAATAAATCGAATCAGGATGCCGTCGGTCCTGTTAACTTATATTAAAAAGCCAAAACGAATTTTGTTCTCGACTTCGAAAATTTTTCTTTCCGAGTTTTCAGTTATATTTTTTTTTTTTATAATTTATATTATTCTGTTAGAAAAAATACATGCTTCGCACATGTACACACAAAATTTCGACTGTAAAATTTAATATCTAATCGGTTTAATCCATCTCGAAATATTAAAAATTATAAATATTTATAATAACAGTCATTAAGCGTAGAGAAGGCTACTGCTCCGGAACGAAATGGGTTTTATGCTCTTTTATCCTGTTAGTTAAAAATTCTACATATAGGCCTTTAGGATATTTTTGCAGGCTGGGGTAGGTAAAGTAATTTTAAGGCTTTCGTCAACCTATAAATATCGGAAGCGTACAAAATTTTGCTTAATGTTACATTTACGTTTGCAAAATTCCTCTTTTATTAATAATGGTGGCGTAATTATTCTCTACTTTTCTCAGGAATTAGGACTGCCGAATTACGTCACTGCTGACGCAATTGTTTAAGTGGCCGATTGGTTTCCGATCGATCGAAATCTATCGTCTATAGGTCCTACAGTATTTCTAACCGAATACCGGAAGAATAGTTACGATCTTTAGCGAAGAATAACATTTATTTCCAAGATCTGTCGATTTGTTTTTGTAATTATGACTGTTTTTCAGTTTTAAAGTGTATTCTTGTAAAATGTATTTAGAAGATATTATAGTTTGTTTAAAGAAAAAAGTGCAAAGTTCGTCAATACTTATCAACTAGATTTCAGTTGGCCCAAAGACCTCCGTCCTACATCGTTGGTAAGTTACTGACCTTTACTTTCTTACAGACTGTCTTCATAAAATATTATATTAGTTTCGACTACAAAATATGGATAGAAAATAATATTTTTCCGTTATTCAAGATACGTAGTCGATAGTTGCATGTATAGTGTAATCATGCGGTTAAAAAACTATTAAATAATCTAAAAATTAATTATATATAAGCCTATTTGTTTAGATTATTAATAAATGTACCTGTATATAATCGATTTATCAATTAATACAGGTGACCAAACTAACAGTATTCAAAATAAAGAGCGAATGGACGAACAGAAAAAAGAACTCGAACATAAAGCCAAGGTAAGCTTTAAAGTTTTGATGATGATTATTTATTTATTTTTTTTTTTTTCAAAATTTTTATGGTCGAAAACTCGTTAAACAAGAAGTAGAGAAAGTATGTTCGAAACGACTGTTTTGTGTATTTTCTCGAAATTATGATGTAAATTATAGAATGAGATAGCCGTATATTTTTATAGGTACTGTACAATGTAAATTTCAGGCTAAAAGAAAATGCAAAAGGACCTTCGATTGCCTTTGGTCCAAAGTGAATGTTCCTCTCATCCCTCTTAAGATCGTTAACTTCTGCTGGCATGGAGGTAAGTGACATCATCTTTTCTTTCTAATAAAAAATATGGAGATAGTTGAAAGAATGTAAAAGATTTCCTAAAAAAATCTCCATATTTTTCTGTATCCCGAAAATATAAATTAACAAAATTTAAAGCTTAATTTAAATGAATTTTAAAGTATAAACAAATAATATTATTTTTTATCATAATTCTGTTTATTTTTAGTAATACATTTACAGTAAATAAATACTGTATGAAGATGAATTAGCGCTGTACGTAATTTGAGAACTTTAAAAGCCCGAAATATATATATTTTTTTACAGTTAAAGTTGTAAAAAATGTTTTATATTTTTTATTTTAAATGCTTCTTGTAGTCAGTAAACAAAATTTTATTTTTAATTATTGATTTTTTATAATTGACTTTGTTGTCGAAATAAATTATTGATAATAAACAGACATAGCAGACCTATATCTTTGCTTAATGGACTTAATGGACAGTATTATTTCCGCGGTTATATTGCTGAATATTTTAATCATTATACCATCATTGATGCCAACGTATTTTCTTTTTTACAGCTTATGCCAGTTTAATTCCATACCTGAGTGTTTATATGAAAAATCTTGGTTTAAATGTTAGAGAAACGGGATTCATCTTTACCGTTCTTCCCCTATCAGAAGTTATTGCACCAGTGGTGGGTGGGGCCATCGCCGACAAAACTGGAAAATATAAAGCAGTTTACATGACTTCGTTACTCATGTGCGCTATTTTTTGCGCCTGTTTCCACTTTATCCCTCATATATCCAATCAATGCGATCATAAGTCAGTTGAAATTCGTTGTTCCTCTTCCTCATATGCAGCGTCTTTCTCTAAGAATTGTTCTATAGAATCCCAGGATCATCTAGAATTGGAAGTTGACCAATGCAAGTTTATCTGTTTGGAAGTAACTTCTATCGAAGATTATAACTTCGAATCTTGTCGCGATGAAGATTCGTGTCCCCCGATATTAACTGAGAAAACAAAAGAATCCTTTAGTCTAGTAGGAAATGTCGATTCTAGATGTTCTCTTAACATAACTTCCATTAAAACTCTAAATCGTACGTATACCAATCCTACGTGTAGTTGGAAGAAGGAAAGCGAAAATTTTCAATGTATCATGAAATGTTTAGTAACCAAAATTAATAATACATCTGTACCTTGCGAACCCGTCAGGCAATTTAGATATCTAACAGTAGGATTATGCTTAACCTTGAATGTAGGATTGAGTTTCTTTACCGCTCTCTGTTTTAGTATGCTGGATGCCACCATATTCGTCCTGGTGACGAAACACGATAGTTATTTTGGACGTCAGAGATTATGGGCCAGTATGGGTCAAGCCATTTTCTCTCCTCTAACTGGCTACATTGTAGACCATTTCAGTCAAGATACGGAATATATCGACTATTCTATCGCTTTCCATATATTTACCATAATGATCGTATTCGAAGCTTTAGCCATGTATTCATTAAATGTAACAGCACCGGCCAGACCAAAAAACTTCTTTAAAAATCTTCGCATGCTCTTATCCTCTCCTAAGATATCAGTCTTTTTTGTAGCCGTCTTCGTTCTTGGTACTTGTTGGGGTTTCTTAGAATCCTTCCTGTTTTGGTTTCTTTCAGATTTAAATAGTCCAAATTACTTGTTAGGATTAACGTTAACCGTAGCATCTGTGTGCTCCGCTCCGTTTTTATACAAGTCTGAATGGTTCGTAGGTAAACTAGGACACGTAAATCTTATGATCATAGCATTTTTCTTTTATCTCATACGTTATTTTGGTTATTCTTTTATTACGAATCCCTGGTGGAGTTTATTATTTGAAGCTATGGAGGCTTCCACATACCACTTGTTATGGGTAACAGTAGCAACTTACAGTGGAATTTTGGCACCCGAAGGACTATTAGCCACAGTCGAAGGATGCGTCGGTGGATTACATTTTGGAATAGGTAAAATAATTTTTATCATATTTCATTAAAATATTTAATAGATTATAATATAAGGAATGCAAAGAGAGCGTGGAAATATAAATGCATGAAATAATTTTGATTATAAAAAAAAACTGAATTTTGTATGAAATCTTCATTTTAAAATCATTTTTCTTCCACGGTATCATCAAG
This sequence comes from Olivierus martensii, assembly GCA_000484575.1. Lineage (NCBI taxonomy): Eukaryota > Metazoa > Arthropoda > Arachnida > Scorpiones > Buthidae > Olivierus > Olivierus martensii. The sequence continues at coordinate 15,666 of AYEL01077364.1, forward strand.
TGAATCATTAGAAAACTTTAAATTTTCCTTTTAAAACTTTAATCGTTATATCAGCCCCTCAGTAATCGCAAGGAATACATTGCAATAAGTATAAATTTGCGAGTATTGCATGCACTTAATTTGCAATCTTCATATTGTCTTGTGCTTAACACTAAACTTGCAATTTGAATTCTTAGTCTAAGAAAACTACAAAAGAACTATATTTGACGACAGAATCGGAAGTCAGTATTAAGTCTATAGGATCCTATAACTACTGTTGGATCCTATAGCCAGCATACCAATCTTATAGTAATAAGATTACTATATTCTCCCATAGACTCAATACTGACTTCCGATGCTGTCGTCAAATATAGTAAACAGTGAAAATCAATTGAAAATGTAAATTAAAAACAAAAATTTACATATACATGATAAAAAATACAATAAACGAAAGATAAAATTACCGTATTATAATTTAATTTTTATAGCAACCCCGCGAATACATGACATCGCAAATGCTGAATTTGCGAATGTTGAAGGGTTGGTGAATCTTAAAATAATCCTTTCTCACTAATCGTAATCATTAGCTGATCATGTGCCTATTCATTTTGACTTCTAATGTGATAGATACCATTACAAGATAGCGGCCGTCAGAAACTTTAAAACTATTCATTCACGAATAATATATTCATTTAAAAGCTTTTACGATAATACATTTAATAAAAATGATTTTATGCAATCAATATATTTTCGTCTTCAAAATATTTTAATACATAAATAATAAAAAATCCAAAAAAAGCAATAAATTCTGTAACATGAAGAGCAAGTCATGGCAATTTGTTCATATTTTAGGCGATCATTTTTATCATCAGAATTGCTTATTATTAATTTTGTATTTTCGCATTAATAGAGCTATATAATTATGTATCCAATATGCGAAAATGTATAAATTTCGCTTAATTAGAATTTAAAAATATACTGTAATTAATTTATACTGTACATGTAATTTGCTCACCATCGATTATCACCAATTCTCTGTTTGACTGATCGATTGTGATAATAGTTTTATACAGTTCTTAATAAAACTGCATATGTATCATTATCAAAATCTTAATTAATTTGATTGGCGCGGATAGTCTGATCAGTGTAGAATATAAACTATATTCAGAACAAAAAGCTTGAAATCTGGATTATAAGATACTTTTTACAGCATGCTCGATCTAAAATGGAGATTATCTTTAGAAAATTAAATTATTATTTTTCGATATGATATTAACTTATTTTTGCCGATTCTCAGCCACTAAATAAGCTCGTTTCAGAAAAAAATTAAGAGCTAAATGCTGTATCTTTAACTATTTCAAAAGTTTCCAAACTCTGCCAGTAATGCAAAATCATTATTGTACTTGTTACTGATCAGATAAACTGTTACTTATTACGGGAATGTATTAGTTCTAAAGCAATAGTTTTACGAAGAACAAATAAAACAATTTTTAGTGCTATAAGTATAAAAATATGAGCAAACTACCATAAAAACTCATAATATAAAGAAAAATACAGCAGTCTAATGCTGTACATAATGAAGAAAATTTTAATAAACTTATAAAATATATTAACAGAAAATATAAATAGCTTTACGAAGAACAAATAAAACAATTTTTAGTGCTATAAATATAAAAATATGAGCAAACTACCATTAAAAACTAATAATATAAAGAAAAATACAGCAGTCTAGTGCCGTACATAATGAAGAAAATTTTAATAAACTTATAAAATATATTAACAGAAAATATAAATATAATATTCATTTGAAACTGTCTTCTTCGAAAAGTTTATTCTAAATATCGTCCAGCCTTATCCACTTGACCTTCACCCATCTTCCATTATTGGATATTGACTATCAGTTTATTTTCCAATGGTATATATTGATAGATAGCTAGAAACTGCTTTCTATCGTAATTTTATCAAAAAATATTTGATTTTATAGAAATTATATAACCAAGAGTTTATGGATTATTTTATTCTCACAATTTTAATTTTCATTTTCTGATGCGATATGTTTTTGGCCAAAATTTAACCCTTTTATAGTCAATCATCATCGAGTGCGCAAAGCGTCACGACGCGTCGCGTTGCCAAGACGCGTCGCATTGCGTCGCTCTCCTATTGACTACAGTACTGGGTTAATAAGAAAGCCAGCGACGCAATGCGATACTTAGTGGCAACGCGACGCGTCGTGACGCTTTATAAACTAGGTGGTGATTGGCTAGCTTTAAAGAATTAAGCTAATTATTCACGTTATATTTTCTCCTGTATAAGTCGGCAGATTTTAGATAAAAAGTGAATGGTTTATGCTTGGTTTCACTGGAAGAAATGGAAAAAAATTAGATAAATTTTGGATATTTGATATTTAATATCATTCTCTTTTCAAATTTCGAGGATGGAGGAATTTTAAATGAAAGTAACTTTATATACTTATTTATGAAATAATGAAGCTGCTAGTGGTCTAGAAATTAAAATTAAAAGTTTTTATTTGATAGGTCGAGGTGCTGGAAGTTTATTAGGAGGAATGCTCATTGATGACGTCGGTATTAGAACTTCGTTTCGGATTGTGGGAAGTATGTCGGGTTTGGTCGGTCTTATGTACGCCATATTTTATTATTTCACAGTTCGGAAAGAAAGGCTGAAGAAAATGGGTAAGAACTTCATTTTTAAAATATTGTATATGTTTTTGACCAAACACTTTATTTATTTATTTATACCCATAAACTCTAAGCGTAGATATAGAACAAGAGCCACCCCATTAACTTATAACATTAACAAGATCCACCCCTTTTACCACAGAAATAACTTACATGTAATCTATGTTAATTCTTCTTTTTAATTTCAGTCTAAGGCAAAAAAATGCAGATAATTATAAATTATTTATTGTGACAAAAATTATCTCTCTGTTAACATTTCTCGAATTTTTATAGAAAAAAAAATATATATATATATTTAACTTAAATTTAATCGTTCCTATATATAATGCTTCTATGCATACTTTAGACTTTTTTCACTAAAAGAAAATATTTTAATTAATTATATTAATCATATTTAGGCCTGTATATTATTTTTATGAAACTTTCAAGTGTTAAGGCCGTGTTAGGGTACGTCCAGGCTGGTAAGCGCGTAACGACAAGCAACATACGACCAGCGACAGAGAGATTAGTTGCTAGCGACATCCTGGCCAAACTGATACGCTGTTTAATCGACTTCAGTCGCCATAATGGTATTTTATCAAGAAAATTACGACTCTTTCTTCTTTCGGATGATGATTTCTACTCAAATATCTATTAATTTATTTAAAACATAAGAATTTTATAAAGTTGCAAGTTACTGTACTTACCAGATATACCATAAACATTTCCCACTTCCTCCCACAATTTATCGGTAATATTTCTATTTTTAAAATTTTTCTGTGCGCCTTGCCATAATACAGATCTGCTTTGACTTCTGAGATCAAATTTTCTATTAATACTGCTGGAATTCATTACTTAAGTTCCACAAGAACAGACTTGTCGCCTCTGTTTGTCGCGCAAAATCAAACTCGTTTGAATTCTGAGCGAGTCGTTCAAGCGCTTAGCGATTGGTCGCAATCGTTTTACGTCAATCTGACCAGTTCAACGAAAATCCGTATGTTTGAAATTGACTTTTGTTGCCAGCTACAAAAGACTCACTCTGTCGCTTACCAGCCTGGCAGTAACACGTACAAGCGACGCGACGCTGTACGATGCGATACTACGCTATAAACGACAGTCTGTCTCACCAAAAGCGTTTCTGTAGCCTCCATAATGAAATATCGGCCCGCTATTTTATCTACTAAATGCTGATTATAGTAATTTTTAATCTCTCATTTTCCATAAAACAATTTTTTTTTTATAAATTTCACTTATTAGAACCTCTGAATCGAACTCGGTAGCCATCATAGCAGGCGATGCTACGCGACGCTACGATATACACGTGTGACGCGTCGAGGTTATGCCTATTGGTTTGTTTTCTGTCGCTCGTAGTATCGCATCGCGTCGCTTGCAGTGTGGGACACGTGCTAAGTTTTAAGTTAAATCGATAATTAAAATTCTTAGAATTTTTATACAAAATTACAGAATATTCTTTGCATTTTCTGGAAAAAATCCGATACACTGATAAGAATATATTCGAATATTTAGTTAAATATTTTCCACTATTGTAGAAGTGGAGAAACGATAATCCGTTTAGAAAATAAGGATTAAACTTTACTCCTCTTATCGAATTTAAAAATTCATAACTAATTAAACTTGTTTATTTGAACAGCTAATAAACATATTTGCACTGTTATATTTACAAATCAAATATAAGTTAGTAGAGAAATGTGCCTGACTTTGGTAAATGTTTCTGATATAAAAGTTTATTTTTCATTAATATTGAGGCCATTTCAGATATTTATCTTCTTCAATATGTTCTGGCATTAAATGCATCTGCCTCGGTTGCTAATATTTAATTATACAAACTTAATTTATTCATTACTTACTTTCTTATTTTTAATAACTGTCTTAAAGATCGCATACATTCTTCTATAGTATCATAAAAATAAATCAAAAATTATATTACATCAGTAATAACAATAATATGGCTTTGTTTTTATAGCAAGAAAGTTGAACAAGGCCTATTTTGTAAGAAATTGTTCGATTTTGGTGCATTTATTCTTTAGTTATAACATAATATTCATTTTGAAAATAAAATATTATAGCTGAAACAAACTCCAAATTTCTGCTTTACTCGAGAACTGGAAGATATTTTATTTCGTCTTGGCTCTAATACAAACTTCATTAAATTCCTTATATTCACGCAATGTGACTCACTATGACAACTGAAGTCTTCGTATCACTTTTGGATTGTTCGTCCGACATAACTTTGCGTGGACAACTCTTGGTATCGATTTTGGCTTCGTCTTTTGTAGCTTAGAGATTGTAATCGATTATAATCGCTAAGTTACAATCGAACAGAACTGTATCGGCCTTCTTTCTACGCATAGATCATGCATCATATATATACAAGGTGTCCAAAAGTCTGGAATCATAGTGAATTTCTTCATTTTTTTCTCTATTCAGGTAGATTGTTGAACTGTAGCCAGAATCAGACACGCTTGTTAGAAGATTGATCCTGATATCATCAATAAAGTATTAATGGAATGTCACCATTGACTGGATCTGCCTTATGAATAATGGGGTCATTTCTAATATGTTCTATAAAACTATGATTCCAGATTTTTGGGACACCTTATACAATAGCGACTCGTGACTTCCGTTACTTTCACGATCAGTAGGCCTATATCTCGATATAGAAGTTAAAAAGCTTCTGCTATATTCTTCATACTAGAAGAAAGAAAAAGAAAATTGCTAATTTAATGAAACTCTAAATAATTCGAAGTCTGTTTCAGCTAATAATTAAATGAAAATATACTTTATATTAACTTTATGATATCGGCTGAGATTTAGGATTAAAGTAAAAATGTAAAATTTGGATTTTATTATTTATGTTTGGAATATTTTCAGAGAAACGATCGTCGATAAACGCAAATGTGGATAATCAGCTGCAGAACTTAAAAAGAGATTCTATATCCAATAAGTCTGTAGATAAAGAACCGATAAATATTGTACAAAATAATATATATTCTGTTTAAAGACTTTTTTTAGTTTCTTATTAAATATTTGTATAATTTTCAAATACGCGAATTGATAATAAAAATGAACATTTTAAATATTGCTTTCTGTTTCTTATCACAGATCACTAGTTATCTTCAAAAAGTTAATTTGATGCAAACATGTCGCATCAGTCACATTGTTTAAAAATTTGAGCTTGCTATATTTTCATTAATAATATGTTGCTATTATGGTGATTAATATTATTTATTATTAATTAAAAATAACACTTATCGAATCGCATATTTTCCAATTTCTGTGCATAAAAATCTTGGAAAATGAACAAAGATTATGCCAAACTTCAAAATCAAATACGGTCCTAAGATAACTGAATTAGAAACTTATTTATCATAGAAAAATAAGATAAAACAACAATTATAATACATTAATCACAAGATATTTATGAATTTTTCGTTTAATCCATCGCTCTATAATTAATTCTGTAATATAAGGGTCAATAAATATGATTATTTGGCCTCAACGAAATATGTTTACTTGAAAATGAAATATTTTTGACAAGAAGGAAAATCACAGAATGAATCACATTAAAAACACTGTAATAAAAACGACTATTGTACCACATAGATATGAGCATAATAGATATACTAAGCGTTATATAAACATAATGAATGTTGTGTTCTATAGATATTTTCTCACTTCATTTCAAATTATTGTAGTATGAATGCAGAACACCTATATTACATTGATTAAGATTGTTTATACAGGGATTAAGAAATATTGTAACTGGAAAAATATAGAATTTTTATAGAAATATAATATTTCACATAATATAAATATAGTATAATATATTACAATATCCTTCAAAGTTCTAGAAACTCATTCTAAGATCATTAAAAAATGTGCTGAATATAAATTGATAATAGTATGTAATTATAATCCATAGATCCATAAATTCATAAATGTGAAATTGCATTACATTTCAGTTATGCTTCATTCCCTATAAAACACTGATTCATCTAATATTGATTTCCTCCAGTACAGTTAAATAATTGCACCTTTGATTCATATAACTCGATTAAAATATTCAATGCTACACGATTTTAATTCTTTATTGTTTATAATATTCATCCTTCGAGTGAAAAGAGATTTTCTACAAAAAAAAAATATATTTATTTTAATAATATCGTATTGTATATTTCCATACATTGTACATATTTATTCACTTTCATCAATACATGTTTAATCCAAGTCACAAATCAATCTATCACATAACAACTTTTATAAAACTTATTTGTCAGTTTATATCTTGAGAACCAAAATTTTCATAATTTAAAACTTTGTGCATGATTTTATATTATCCTTGAGGCAGTTTTAGACGATTTCTCCTGAATCCCCTAAAAACTGTTCTTAAAAATTTTTTCATTAGCATTTAATTCTCAAATTATCACTATTACTATCTATAGAAATTTTGAAGGTTTCCATATCCTTGTTCCACTTCCTAATTTTGATTTAAAGTAACAGTGAACACCGACTACTTACAGTGACTGTTAATTATTAGTTAGACCGAAGAATGCAATAAACTTCACCATGCACAGGTAGATTAACTGATGATATTATGGAACAGGAGGATTATATAGAATAGCATGATTTCTCATAGAAGAAGCGGTGTTAAGAAATTGTAATAATGCAGAATTTTTACGATAAATGGCGACATACTTTGGCCTCAGTTTCAGTTTCCTGGGTGGAAAGTGTGATGATTTAAAATAGAAACGTGTTTTCATCAAATACAAAATTTTTGCGCCAGCTGAAATCATCAGATCTGCCAAGACTACAGGTAAGATAATAATTGTTTTCTGAGCTTCTTAAGGGTATTGGAAGCATCTTTCATAATATCTCTTTGTATTTGAGAGATTTGGCATCTGTTGGAGTAGACTTCGTTCAAATATTATGAAATGGATGGTGACAATATGGAATATTATTATATATGATCACATTCAATCCTACTACTATAATTTAAGTTAATGTTTGAGCCATTAAAATTTAGGTAGACATATGATCAAACTACTTTCTAATTTAGACTAGTTTATAAACTATTCTAAAGCTTTTTTTATTTTTTCTAAATAGGCTATCACTATGCTTAAGCGAAAACCTTCATCATTCAATGGCCAATATGGAATTTTGCACCTTTAAATACTTATTTAAATTATGAGAAAGATATATAAACTATAGCAATCATGTTTAAATATGTTATATGGAAATATCCATAGAAGGTAATAACATATGAGAAACCATATAAACTTTTTTTAGAATTTTTTATAAATTATAAAAAGAAAATGATGTTCCATAATATCCCCAGTCACTTTATTAACTAATAACTTATAGACTGTACATCTAACATCAAACTGTCGTTTACCTATAGAAAAAATATTTTAGTACTTTTGGATGTTTTTAACAGAAAACTTAGTTAAAAACATCCAAGTCACCGAATGTAACTGTCATTCTCATAAAGATACTATTTCTTATCATACTGTCTCACACTACACTCATTTTTTTTTTTTTTGAAAATCTGCGTAACATAGGAAAATAAACTATATGTATTTATTAAAAAAAGTGCATTTAATAGTAATTGGAAAGTTACGTTTTAAGACATTCTTATATTTTGGTGCTTTAAAATTTTCTGTTAATATTAAAGAAGTCTCAAATTAAATAAAATGGGTTGATTCAGAAGAGCGTGCATAAACTTCATCATTTAATAAAAATTTAATAAAGAAAACGTAAATGAAAAGATAATTTGTTTGAATTCTGTTTCTAAACGTGGCTTACATAATGAATAAACAAAAAATCAGTACAGTATTATTGACAATTTTTCAATGAATAAACAATAATTGTTTATTCTTTGAAAAATTGTCAATAATACGAATATGAATCAACCAATTAATTTCATTCTCAATAATTGAGAATGAAATTAATTGGTTGATTCAAATTTGTTTAATTAAGATATTAACTGGTCAGTTTTTTCGTTGTTTTACGCCATTTTCCAACCAGAGATTACTAAGGGCGCATTTCTTTTTGAATGGTCTTCTAACTGGTTAGATTGTGGAGGAAGAAGTTTATTTCTTCTCGAGAATGATACTGACGTATTTCGTTTTTCTCGTGAATTCTCTTTTCAAACCGCCTTTGACCCCATCATGAGATTGGTTAACCTGTGATGGGCTCTAAAAATGGCTGTCACCAGATACAGAATATTTCAAATATTCTGTATCTGATGACAGCCATTTTTAGAGCCGCATTATATGGCGGCTTAACTGAAACTAATATAACCTAATCTTAAAAAATGTCGAACGAATGGCGGTGGAAGCGTATTGTGCTTCCACTCTGAAAGATTCTCGGGACACAACTCTAAATTTTCCAGGAGAGATCTGGGCCCATCTCGTTGTATCACATCTAGTCACGACTGATTGCATTAGAGCTGTTAGTGACCCATAGAGGACAATGGATTGCCCCGCCTCTTATTTATCCACCAAGTGGAAAGGGCATTAAACCATAGGAAAATCTTTAAAAATTCAGGTATTAAATTAAGATGGAGTAAGATGAATCTTGGGGTAAGATGATTTTAAGCATATTTTGTTTTTAATTATGGTTTTAAATATTTTTTATGTATGCATTTTTTGCTAAGTTAGTAGTCTTAATCTAGAGAAGATACGTGTGCATTATTTAAAGCAGTTTATGGCTGCTTCCATTCATTTTCATCCAGAAAAGATTTAATGTTTTTAGATATGCTGATATATCTTGTATTACAATAAGATATAACTGCTATGAATGTAGGCTGGCTCCATCTTGTTCTAGCAATGAGAGTTCTGGCTCCATCTTGGCTCCAGAATGTGAATATACTTAGAACTACATTCTCTGGAGAAATATATGTCTTTTTTTTTAAAGACATATACGTATTTCTCCAGAAAATGCATCGTGTGATAAGAGAGTTTAACGAGATGCTTCATCATCTACTTTTCCAACTGTCCTATTTTTCCAATCTGCATTAGATATAATTTATAACTAAGTACTGTATAAATAACAAAAAATAAGCATAAAGAATTCATAGAATGTTTTTTTTTTTCTTTTTTAAATAATAGGCTATAGGTTTACAACTAGTAAGTCCAATAAATCTTAAATTAAGACCTTAATGGTATTTAAAATAAAATATATTGTTTCTTAAAATAATAATTTTACAATAAGTTATAATGATTAATTTAATATTCAAAAATTATTTTTTTAAAACAGAATTATTAGTAGAACCATCTTGCCTTACTACTGGGGCAAGACAGTTCAATTGATATAATGTTTTAAATATTTTTTTAGGAAGTATATTGTTTCTTAAAATAATAATTTTACAATAAGTGATAATGATTAATTTAATATTCAAATTATTTTTTTAAAACAGAATTATTATTAGAATTATTTTTTTTATAACAGAATGCCTTACTACTGGGGCAAGACAGTTCAATTGATATAATGTTTTAAATATTTTTTTTAGATCCTTAATCTTATTATTGAGAAATTATTTCGATACCATAATGCTCAATTGTAATATTTCCTTTGATAAAATTTAGACTTTTTGCATCAATATTTATGACTTTTTAGTCAAAGTTCTAAAAATTGAAACATCTTTCTCCATCTTCCGAGAAACTGTACTTTCAGATAAACTTATTAGAAATACCAACCATATCATACGAATCTATGTAAAAATAAATTATTCGGTCCAAGTGAATTGTTTCTATTTATTTATGTTATAGTAACCAAGTGACATAATTTAAGAATTATCTGATAGTATCGTTTAATTGATATGTTTTTATTTTTTCGTCTAATTCATGAAACAAAATTTAAATCTACGATGATGATAATCTTGTAGATATTTTTCTTTTATCATTATTCCTCATCCTAACATATTTATATATTATATGATACTGGATTATCATTGGATTAAAGATGCGTTATAAGATTATCTTATAATGCATCCTTAATATGTTAATCTCAAGAATATCATAACCAGCACACAAAATTTAGGTTTGATATGACTTCCTGGAAGTTAAATAATTTTCGAAAAAATGGATCCTAATTAGATACAAATTAGTTCTAAATATAGTTTTGTAAAGCATCGATTCGTAAAATTTTTCAAAGGATTATTTTATCATTAAGCATTTATTATTCACAATAAATGTCAATATAAAGGAACCGATAAAAGTTGTTAAATTTAAATTAATCGATTTGATTTTTTAATGCATAATAATTTTTTTTTTATTATTTGAACAAATAATAAAATAAACTTACAAAATCATTAAATCTGATAAAATAGAAGAAAGCTACTTCAATAAAGAATCCGTTAATCATTATTATGCATCTCTATCATGAGGCCATTACTGTAAACAGTGTACAGAATAGGTCATAATAAGTCGCGTTACACCTCATTTATTTCGTAAATAGAACAGATATTGTTATTTGCTTTATATCATAACATTATTGAACATTATGTGTCCAGAATATCAGCATGAGAATCATTGTTATCGTAACACAACTGAATACGACGACATGTTCGAAGAGAAGTTTTGCGATGGAAGGTATGCTTCTCTTCGAACGTTGTACGAACATTGAAGGTCACCAAGGAGCCTTGACTTGTCCACTCCAGACAATGTTTTGTGGAGTTTCATTAAGGATAAAATCAAACAACACTATCGAATAACGGCCAAACTGCGGGCAGCTGTGACAGAAGCATTCAGAAGTATCACAGAAGATTTATTCAGTTATGTTATGATAATGATGGTGCTCATACTGATATCCTAGACACATAATGTACAATGTATGCTATGATATAAAGAAAATGGCAATATCTGTTGTACTTATCAAATAAATGAGGTGTAACGCGACTTATGGCCACTCTGTAGATTCGTTTTCACGAATGTTACTGTCACAGCTAAATTTTATGTACAAGAAGCTGTCAATATTATTCCTTATAAAAATAAATCAAAATGATGTTATTATTTAATTTTGAATAAAAAGTAACGATATATGATATATTATTAACAAATTTATTAATATCGTAGCTTCGGTTTCTAGTTTCTTAATTGCAAATCGTTCAAAAAACTTTCGTGAGTACTACTTCATCACTTATTTTTATATAAAGAATTTTTGTTTATCTGTAATGAATAATATCAAAGATGTATTTGTCTCTCTTTTGGTGTCGATGAAGGCTATTATGAGTTTAGGACGTGATCGAACATCAAGCAAAAATATTATTTGGATCTCTCCTGTAAAAATCTGTAGATGTGGGGAAAGAAATGAATCAAATCTTCCAGAATGAAAGACACTCTATATCTACATAGGCCATCTGCAGTGCTGGATTAACCTATAAGCAAAGTGAGCAGCTTAGGGCATCAAGGGAAGTGGGTATTTTCCATAGCCGAATTTATCATTTAAATTATTAAATTAATAGCCATTTTCAAAATTTAATGAAAAATGAATAAGTTCTGTTTATAAAGTGTTTTCTCTTGAGCCATCATGTTTATCCTGCAAAATAAAGTACAGTACATTGTTGTTGCAGAGTGGAAGCTATACAAATTTTGAACAAGTCTAGACTCGTTCGAAACAGCACAAGTGACGGGTAGTTCATAAGAAGTTCTTAATTTAGTTGCCAATTGTCATTGGTGTTAATTGCATGTGCATTCATAACCTCATTCTTGCTTTCAAAGTCTCAAACAGCCTCAAAGTTTTAATGACTGTTCCAATATCAGACTCAGCTCTGGCTGTTTAATCTATTAAAATGTAAATATGTTTTATATATTTTGAATTACAAGTGTAAGGGGACATCAAAATTAGTTAGTACTTAGGGCATCTAAGGGTCTTAATCCGGTCCTGGCCATCTGGCAGATAATATCTAGATGGAAAACCGGGAGAGATGGCGCACCTTTTTTTTGTTTACTGATAAAATGATTAATAATCATAACCAAAAACTTTTATTATACAAAATAGCTTACATTAAATCATATGCACAAAGTAATATCAAAAATTAGTTTAAAAAATAAAAAAGTAATAAAATAAACAACTTTTATCTGAAATATAATGTGGATTATTTAATTATCTTAGATAAAGCACATCGATGTCCACGCTATTCACACAAATGAATGGCAGTTACTGTATGCTGTAATCATTAGCAAATGCCATCTTGGCTCCAGAATGTGAATATACTTAGCTGAGCCATCTCTCCCGACTTTACCCTATATCCAGAAATCGAAGTTTGTGATGGGAATTTTTTCACATACATCATACGAGATCTTAGATCGTTAAACGTGTAGGATTTTAGTGCACAAATTATTTGTATTCGAAAAATCTTAATAAAAGTACATTTATGATGAATACATATATCAGGGCATCTATAATCTACGATATCTGTTGTACTTTAATGTTCAATAAACCCATAGATAACTCTTAGGAAAGGTACATCAATCGCAAGACAAATTTTTCATAGCATTATCAGTTTACAGATCCATATCACTCAATACTTTTTATGACAATTTGAGCAGAAATAATTAAAATCTGTATCAGTAGATTATTAAAACTGGTTTCTGACAAGTCGTAAATGTTTAGATATTATTATAACCTTTAAATAGCTCGTTAAACAATCCTACGCTCATTGTTAATTTATTAATAATTTTGTTCCTGGTTCTAATCCATTAAATGGAGATCATAAAACAAAAACAATTTATACACAGAATAAACAACATTTGGAATGAACAGATCCAATAGATGCATAAAAAATTGCATAATTGCTTAACAGTCGATGTCACATCCTGTTTACAAGATACAGATTTGGAAACATTATCAACTCAAGACTATGGATTAAAGAAACAGGATCGTGATGACTTATCTTCTCTCTTATCTTCAATAATAACTGAAGATTAATCTAAAGCATGGGATACATATTTGTATACAAAATAGTCCATTTCCAAATAAACAGTGCAGAAACTTAAGATTACATCATAAAACAAACAAAAAATTTTCCTGCAAATAAAAATCGAAATTACAAACTGCGCTACATTTTGAATTATTTTAATCGTGTTATAAATTTAAATATTCTATATTGTTAATATCAAATTTATTCATAATTTTAATTAAAAAGTTTTAAATATAATCTGTGATCATCTAAGATAAGTTATGTAATCTAAGATTAGTTCTTAGGTTGAATAATTCCTGATAGGATAGGTTAACAAGAAAGTTGGCAAAACTTGATTTGAAGAAAGGTGGGCATTTTATCGTAAAAATTATGCAACTACATAATGAATTGTCAACTAATTAAAATTCAAACAATTCTAAAATGTCCTCTGAGCAACAAGCAAATAATATTGCCTTCAGATGAATGTAAGAGTTGCCACAAAAACGAATTAGTATAGATAACAAAAAAGTCATACAGGACTACTGTAAGATGAACCAAATCAAAGAAATGACCAAAATAAATATGAGACTAAAGAAAACCAATATGAATTCATGCCTAATTTTAGGATGAAATTATATTTTCTAGTAATTAATGGATAAGTTCGAAGAAAGAAGAAAAGTTTTCATATTTTAACGATAGGAACAAAATAATAGATCTGATGTTAATTGAAATACCCTCTTAGTAATCTCCCTGATTGGAAAGCGTAAAATATGCAAAAAAAAGATGTTAATTGGAAAATTATTCGGTTATAAACATTAGATGTGATTTGAATTGATACTGATGTTACAGCTGAAAGTGTGATGATGATATCGTCCTTGACTGGTTGGTCACAGCACATAAGATCTGCCATCTCCCTCTTCAGATCAATGTAGCTTTTTGTTCCTGTATCTCCATAGAGTTGTTTGAAGATGGTCATTCTCGGACTGTCTCTCTTCTTTTTTCCTAGTATCCTTATATTATTATTTTGAGGAAGTCATTGTGTCTCAGTGTAAAACAATAAAAAAAAAATAGTAACTTGCGCGAAAATATCTTCGATAATTACGTTTTAAAAAGTAAATTAAATTAAATTTCCGATGGCCAAAATAATTAATTATAAACATGTTTAGAAACATTCTATAAATAGAATGAATTTAAAGGAAAACATCATTTTAAAGTTGTTAATAAACAAAACAAACTGTTTTTTCTTCTACATTAGAAATCTATTTTGATTCCCTACACATCTTTTTGAATGAATTGACAATAATATAATAGAATTAGACAATTAAATTTTGAATGTAATTAAAATTAATAATAATTTTATAGTTACAAAAAGATTTTCATACTGTTTCAAAGTACTTTCCCGTAGCTTGTATGCATCGATTCAAACCAGCCTATAATTGCTAATAACAACTACAAAAAGCTTCGAATGTCCTTCAAAATTTGGCCTACACGTATTTTGGCAAAATTTTATCATCAGCAGGCATGTTAACCGACACAAACTGCGCAACTTTTGCAAACAGCTTCAAGTATTTAGTGAGTGAAGCATCACATCGCTCTTCTAACCTTTCCTGCACAGAAAAAAAATTGTTATAAAGAAATGGTTGCATCATTGTAAATTTTTCGTAACTGTTCCTACGTTTCAGTTGGAGATTTGCCCAATTTTGCGTAACTTTTACAACAATTCTTTGTTCAATAGTGCGCTCCGTATTTAAAGTGCAAAATATAGCTCAAAATTTAACATACACTACTTTAACTTGCAATTGTTCAGCAATCACGATATGAATGATGCTAAACTTGTGTGTCAATTAGTTCATATTTAAAGTGCAAAATATAGCTCAAAATTTAACATACACTACTTGCAATTGTTCAGCAATCACGATATGAATGATGCTAAACTTGTGTGTCAATTAGTTTCCATCCTATACTGCAAATTGTCCAGGCAGTGAATCATTACTATCAAAGTATCGGTTAAATAGAAAATTATCTTATGATGTTCGGTTTTTGTAGATCATTTAAGTTAATCTTGAAATATATATATACATAGAAAATAAATATAAAATTGGATTTTGTGGAAAATAATTTTAGAATCAAAAATCGTATGAATGACTAGAATGAAAAATTAATATGTGAAATAGAATTTCAATGAGTATGGACGATCCGCGCTTACGAATTAATTAATTTTCAGAATTCTATTGTAAGTGAATGCTGACGTAAGTTTCATCTTTATTTTTTATATGTTGAATGTTAAATTATGATCCGATTCCTGAAAACTCACTTTGCAATGGGCAACCCGCAGCCCATACTTGGTTTAGTAGAAAGTTTGTGCTGCCCGCGTCGCACAAAATATTATAAAATAAATAAATTAATTAATTAAATTTAATTAAAAGTTCTTTAATTGAGAAAACGAAATACGGATTTTTATAGAGCCTTTTACAAATAAAAAAAAAAATGCACCAAATGAACTTCAATAGGAGGTAATAGACTCGTAAAGTAATTTGGATTTTGAAAGAAACTTTTGAAGAAAAAAATTTGGTGTATTTTTATAAAACATTTATGAAAGAAAATCAATTTCTCAATTTAAGAAAGTAACCAGCAAAAATTCTATTGTTATTTTTTACAATTTATGTATATGAACAGTTTTTTCCGCCACGAGTTTAGCAAAAAGTAAAACAAGAATTCGACTAACAGACTCAAAAATAATTTAAAACTAGTAGTGACTATTTTTTTTTTTTTTTTGTTTTTTGTTACGCCCCTTTCGAATCAGTGAGATTACTAAGAGGCATAATTAGTAGTGACTAGTATTCAACAAAATATTTCTGATATATAACGTTCACATTAAGTATACCTATGTTAGTTTATAATCATATATGAATAAATAATTATGATTTACCCGCATTTTTTTTTCTTTCTTTTACTCGTGTGTGTCTCGCATCAGTTCTAAAGTTTTAAATATAGTCCTTACATAGAGAAAGGTGTTTTTTTTTTCTCGTGTGTGTCTCGCATCAGTTCTAAAGTTTTAAATATAGTCCTTACATAGAGAAAGGTTGCCCATCTCTGTACATACTACTTACTAGAGAAAGGTTGCCCATCTCTGTACATACTACTTACTAGAGAAAGGTTGCCCATCTCTGTACGATTTGACTAGAAAAATAACAGAAAACTAAATGCTGTTACTTTTACAAAAATTTATTACTAAAAAATATATGTAAAGGGAAATGTAATTCATATTTTCAGGTAATTAAAAAAACTACGAACAATTGATGCATACACAATCGCATAAAAAACTTACCATGGACGATATATGTATAGGGAAATATAATTCATATTTTCACGCAATTAAAAAAACTACGAACAATTGATGCATACACAATCGCATAAAAAACTTACCATGGACAGATCAGCTTAAAAAATATTAACTTGTGTGAAAATAATGCTGATAATCACATTTTTAAAAACAAAATTCTGATGAATAAAGATAATAAATTATAAATATGTTTAGAAATATTTCTATAAATAGAATGATTTTAAAGGAAAAAATCATTCTTAAATTTGTTAATAAACAAAAAACGATCTATTTTTTTTTTCTAAACTGATCCTCTCCTGAAAAATTGGAGGTGTGGGACTCGGATTTGAACCCGAATCCTCCAGGGTGATAAGCTACAGCTTTACAACGCGGCCATTCGGCCGAACCGATATCACTGGGAAGTAATGGAGAAGTCATAGGGTCAACGAGGCGGTTTTCTTCAAAGATGAACATACTGATAATAAATTTTACAGTGAACTTATAAAAACATAATAATCCTTGACGAATGCAAGTTATTGAATGGTTTGAGAATTCACTATATCCGAAACGTAATAATTACAGATGATGAAAATTAATAACATTTCCTGTCGGCCGGATGGCCGCGTGGGAAAGCTTCGGCTTACCACCCTGGAGGCCGGGTTCAAATCCGGGTCCCACACCTCCAATTTTTCAGGAGGGGTCCCTGCCCAGCCCATTGAACCCCATCCTTCAACTATCCAGTTGACCCCATCATGGCCTGTTGAACCCCATCCTTCAACCATCCGGTTAACCCCATCATGCGGGACCCACACCTCCAATTTTTGTCACACACCTCCAATTTTTCAGGAGGGGTCCGGGCCCGGCCTGTTGAACCCACATCCTTCCATCTGGTTGACCCCATCATGGGTGCTGGCCAGCCTGTGATGGGAGTTAGTTTTTCAGGAGGGGTCCGGGCCCGGCCTGTTGAACCCCATCCTTCAACAATCTGGTTGACCCCATCATGGGTGCTGGCCAGCCTGTGATGGGAGCTAATCGCCGCCGCTAGATACAGAATATCCAATGAGGATATGGCGGCGTAATAAAACTAACCTAACCTAATAACATTTCCTACAGGATCATCTTCCATAGTCATAAATCCTCAACCTTCATTCGTGTCAAGAAAGTAAATTCAAATGTCAATTAAGTATACAGGATCATCTTCCATGGTCATAAATCCTCAACCTTCATTCGTGTCAAGAAAGTAAATTCAAATGTCAATTAAGTATTTGCATAAACAAAGAAACTGTTGAGTAAGGATAAGTTTATACGTATACAATTACAACAGAGCTTAAAATCTTTAACAATGTTATATACAATATATCAAACTGCTTAGAAATCGCATATACATTTGACGAACAATAGCACTTGTTAATAATACCTTTATTACTACAATAGCAGCTTCTTCAACTTTACATAAATGGATTTACATCTTTTTTTGATCTTATTAAATCAATCACCATATTTGTCAGATCACAATGTCAAAGAATCTCTTCAAAAGTTCTTGCGACCTCTGTATTTCTATTTCTTGAAGCGTTGTACCGGCACCCTTGTTTTAATAAAACAGCTTTACTATTTATACAAACGCTTATTGAATAATACGAAATATGAAATTCGTCAGGACAATGTTTACACTAATAAAAATTATAAAGAATATAAATCGAAGATATTATTTCATTTTAAAACATTTTTCATTCAGAGCTCTGTAAATAACTGGGCACACTTCTTTGATTATTCTGCCTATAGTTACGGTGACCATATTTTTTGGAGAAAATAAAGGACAAATGAGAAAAACAATATAAGAAATTAATAAATGCAACTTGCTTTTTCTTATTATGAAACAATAATTTCATAATAAGAAAAAGCAAGTTGCATTTATTTTTTTTACATTAAAACTGAAAAGCCTTATAATATTTATTATAAAATATAATAAACAATACCAATAATAAAACAATATAATGAACAACACGTTTTAAATAATATTATTATTATTACATTAAAAAATTAATTTTGATATTTTTCACCCAGAATGAACTTTTTTAATAAATTGTGTTTTATGAATTAAAACAAATTTTTTAATAATTTGTTTTAATTCATAAAACACAAAATCCCGTTATGTCGAAGTTGGATTTGGTATAAATACATGCTTTTCAATGCTTCGACTTTTAATTAGGTTTTCTTAGTGGTCCACATATTATTTATTAATGAGAATACCAGTTCAGTGGGGGAGCATCAGATCTTGGGAGACAAGCAAAATTCGACAATTTTTAAAATGTTTCTAAACGAAATGTGTTTGTCAGTGAAATATTTAAAAATTCTAACTCATCTAGGTTGGCAGGACTCGTCATTTTGCGCCATTCTTCATCTTTTCAAAGGTGACAACACAAAAACATGCTGTTGTCACAGAATAATTCACAATATAAGGAAAAAAATTGCCATTTTAGAAAAAAATAAATCTAAAGGACAGAGAAGTGAAATAAAGGACCGTTCTCTTAAATAAAGGACGTATGGTCATTCCACCTCTACTACATATTGGTATATAGAAGAGGTACTGCAGGCTGCCATATGAATCGCCTTCGGAGAAACAAATATAGATAACTCTCGTATAATATGGTTTCGCTTTAACACGATTAGAAAATTGTGGAAACCCTTATATAACACATTACTTCGACAACACGGTTTTTACTTAAGCCGTAGTCATACTGCAATTTTTTGCCGCGCGCGCGACTGCAACAGCAACGGCAAAGAGTTGAAATCGCCAAATAATGGTCACTCTGAGAAACATAGCTTGCGGTGCAACAAACAATCATCCAATGAGAGTATGACAAAATCATCCATCCATCTTGCATGCATCAAAAATTTTCACGATTTTCATTGGTTGCGAGCTTGCAACAGTCGCCAAGAAAAACTCTGTTGTTCTCACGTACAGTTGAAATCGCACTCTATTCGGAAGAGATTTAGCTAACATCTCGGAGGACAAAGCGGCGGCTACACCCTCCATATTAACAGAAAGAAAAAGAAGGAGTAGTGGACATCTGGTTGACAAAAATGACTTTTAGATAATTTGACGGTCAGCCTGGCCCTTGATAACCTTCCTAGCTCCATACTGATGTGTTCTAGGTGCTCTGAGAAAGTGGAAGAATAAATAATTGTCATCTAAATATACCTCACAGAAGGTGCCTTTAATATCTTGTAAGACTTCATTCATTAGCCTTTGGAATGTAGCAGGGGCATTTTTCAAGCCGAAGGGCATAACTAAGAACTGTGTAGCCCTTGGTTTGTAATGAATGCAGTTTTCTCCCTATCTTCAACCTTTATGGGGACTTGCCAATATCCCGCAGATAAATCCAGAGTGGAGATGAACTTTGCATCTCTTAAAGACTTCATTAATTCGGAAATAATGGGAAGTGGAAATTTATCAGTTACAGTTACCTGATTTAACTTTTTATAGTCCATGCACAAACTCCAGTCTCCTGTTTTCTTTTTCACCATGATGACTTGGGATGCCCACGGCGACTTCGATGGTTCTATAATACCGTCTTTTTTCATTTCTTCTGTTTGTTTATTCATTTCGTTTAGCTTCACCGATGAGTAACTATATGGTTTACTGGAAACCGGGTTGGTATCTTTTGTTTCAATTGCATGCTCCACCATGTTGGTTAGTCCTGGCTTATCATTAAAAATTAGAGAAAATTGTAATAAAGTCTTTTAATTGGACTAACCTGTCTCTTTCCAAAGGAGTCTGCAAGTCTGCCAAGATTTCGTCACCATTTATCTCTCTTCGGTTATCTTCGACTTTAAGTTCCAATTCTGCTTCTTCAAAATTTAATGAAACACAATGTTGTGGGACGAAATCGAGTCCCAACAAACATGGCACTGCCAAAGCTGGAACAATCATGCAAGGTTTTATTGTGACATTATTGACCTTTATTTTTGCTAGAAAACAACTTAAAGTTCTATACCCTTCTCCTTGTACGGCTAACTGTACCGTCGGACCTGGGTGGAGGTGAATATGTGGGGTTTTCTTTATGATTTGTTTCCGCACATTTTCACTAATGGCGGTGTTATCAGTGTATATCTATTCGAGCATTCACAATAATATTATCAATAAAGATAGAGATAAATGGCAAATTTGTATAAATAACAAAAAAAGGAAAAGCCAGAAGTAAAAACAAATGCTTGTTTTCTGTCAGAAAAATAAGGCAAAAATAACTGGAGAAACGTTGCATAATATAAAAAAAAATTTAATCAAAATTTAATTAAAAAGAAAAAAAGAAATATCCCATGATCACCAGAATTGTTTGGTTTGCATACAATAAATCACAGAATAAACGATGAGTCGAGAGAGGTATACAATATGTTGACACAGCAGAGAACAACGACGACGATGCATCTACTAATGAAGTTAAAAAAAATGTGAGTTTTTATGATTCTAAACATAAAATTTATACACTCTGTTATACTTTGATCGAGTATAACAACTATCAATTGCTTTTATCAAAACAGATTATTTCCCGTTTGACATTCTGCAACGTCTCGATTGATAGATGATCAAAATTTTTCATTACGACACTAAAATCTTTAGTTGAAAGTCGAAATATTTCTAATCGATTTATAAATGTTGTTCTAGAAAAGTTTCAAAACGTATAAAGATTGTATTCATCACTTCAACAAAACTGAATTAAAATAATTAAAATAAAACTGTTATTAATAATCCAATTATCGTAATCTTTTCTTTGTTCCATTGGATCAGCCAAGAAGTTCATTTGAACGAAAATTGTCCAAACTCTTCAATTTACCAAATATTGTTTTACATTAAGAAGCAAAAATAACTGGAGAAACGTTGCATAATATAAAAAAAAAATTTAATCAAAATTTAATTAAAAAGAAAAAAGAAATATCCCATGATCACCAGAATTGTTTGGTTTGCATACAATAAATCACAGAATAAACGATGAGTCGAGAGAGGTATACAATATGTTGACACAGCAGAGAACAACGACGACGATGCATCTACTAATGAAGTTAAAAAAAATGTGAGTTTTTATGATTCTAAACATAAAATTTATACACTCTGTTATACTTTGATCGAGTATAACAACTATCAATTGCTTTTATCAAAACAGATTATTTCCCGTTTGACATTCTGCAACGTCTCGACTGCATCTCCGTCTCTCTCTTGGAAAACATCCTCGTATGATCAGATTAAATTTCCTATCGACGGTGAGTATTTTACGTTTTAATTCGTCGTATACGAACGCAAAAATTATTAAAAAAAGTTCACGTTTATAACGAATATTTCGAATTTAATTTATGGCTTTTAGATGCACAGACTAAAGTTAAATTTACGTTTACTTCACCTATTGCGCTGTAGCTGCATTCAATTAGTTGGCTGATTGGGAAAGAAAGGAAGGGTATAATTTGTTCGGTTAATGCTCTCGGTCTCTTTCGTATGCGCACGCGTAGTCTATGACGAAATCATAAACATTAGATAACAAGAATGTTTCTTGGACAGTTTCGAAAATTGAAAGTAGGAAAAAAAATTCTCCGACTGTGTGTTTACTTCATATTTATCTTAGAATTTATTATAGAATGAATTTTTTTTTTTTGTTTAACCTTTGCACAGTTTACAGAATGATCGCAGCTTACTAATACAAGTGCGCTGTTTTATTTGTGTTCCACGTGTAGAAGATCCAAACAAAGGAGTAAAAAAAAAAAAAGGTTTTTAAATATAGTAGCAAAATTCTGGGACGTTGACGAATTTGCCAATGCTTCCGTAAACATAAACAAACATTCCATGTCAGTATAAATATCTTAATCCAGCTATAAAATAATATTATAACATCTTAATACTATATCAGCATTACAAACAGATATACTAAAATTTCGAGCAACTTTTAATTGCCTCGCGTTGTCGCGTCCGACTCTAGTGCGACGCGTCAATGAATAATAGGTCGCGTTATAGCGCGCCTCGATGCCTGTCGCTGTTAATATTCGTATTAGCATCGATTTTAATATGTGCGCGCGATCTCGCAAAAAAAAAAAAAAAAAAAAAAAAATTCGAAACAGGCAAAGTAGAATCTTACCGAAATTATTTTAAAATTGCAGAGTAATTATACTAAAAATCGACAGAAAAGTGATGTAGCAAATTCTGATATCGATGATTTTTCATAAAAGGAATTATTTTAATAAATGTAATTTGTTAATAACGCTATCTATGAGATGCATTCTTGCTTATCAAAAGGGAGCAATTTAGGTTATA
Source organism: Olivierus martensii (assembly GCA_000484575.1). NCBI lineage: Eukaryota > Metazoa > Arthropoda > Arachnida > Scorpiones > Buthidae > Olivierus > Olivierus martensii. The sequence goes on from AYEL01077364.1 coordinate 38,861, forward strand.
AAGCCAAGAAGAGCTATTTTGACAGTCCTTACTCCAAGGTCACTAACGACTTTAACAATAGTGTCAATCTTATTTATAGACTCGCTTTTAAAGTACGTACCTTTATACTTTATCGCAATTTTTATTTCTTTTAAGATTTATCTAACCGTCAAAATAAATTATGAGCATGAAATGATGATAACAATAAAAATGTGCTATGTTTATCTTTACTAAATATTTTATTTAATTATTAACCAATTTAACGACTTGGTGTAGATATATAAATTTAGGAATATATTTTAAGTTTAATATTTAAATTTGGCTTATGATAGTTCTTAAATTTTTTTTGTTTTCTAAACTGCATAATTTAACGAATAGAAACATTTTAGTAAAAAAAATAATTACACAATATAATTTTGGTTAATAATCTGTACTAGGAATTTATTCGATATTTTATTAAGATTTTTATGAAGCTTCCATAACTCTTAGGCCGTGTCTCATATGCAAGCGACGTGACGCTGTACGATGCGACACTACAAACGCGATGTTTGTCCCACCAGAAACGCTTCTATAACGTCTATCGTTCCATTACTTATTCACTAATGCTGGTTATGGTAATTTTTATCTCCCATGTTGCATAATACAGGTTTTTGTTTTTTTAATTTCACTTATTAGAACCTCTAAATCGAACTCTATAAGGCATGAGAATTTGTTTCAGGCCGTATCCCACGTACAAGCGACGCGATGATCTACGATGCGATACTACGAGTGACAGAAAACAAGCCAATAGACGTAACCACGACACGTCCAACGTGTATATCGTAGATTCGCGTAGCATTGCCTGCTGTAGCTGAAATACAAACTATTATAGTTTGTTTTCTGAAGCGACAGAGGCAAATTATCGTGGCTATCGAGTTCGATTCAGAGATTCTAATAAGTGAAATTCAAAAGAGAAAACTGTATTAAGGACATAAGAGATAGAAATTATCATAATCATGCATTTAGTGGATAAATAATGGGATGATATTTCAATTATAGATGCTACAGAAGCGCTTCTCGTGGGACAGACTGTAGCTCATTGCGTAGCATCGCATCGTACAGCGTCGCGTCGCTTGTATGTGGGATTCGGCCTTATAGTTTGTATTTCAGATACAATGGGCGACAACAAGTGATGCTACGCGACGCAACGATATATACCTGGAACGTGTGGAGGTTATGTCTATTGGTTTGTTATCTGTCACTCGTAGTATCGCGTTGCGTCGCTTGCAAGTGGAACACGGCCTTATAGTTTGTATTTCAGATACAGTGGGAGACAGCAAGTGATACTTCGCGACGCAACGATATATACCTGGAACGTGTCGAATTTATGTCTATTGGTTTGTTTTCTGTCGCTCGTAGTATCGCGTTGCGTCGCTTGCAAGTGGAACACGGCCTTATAGTTTGTATTTCAGATAGAGTGGGTGACAGCAAGTGATGCTACGCGACGCAACGATATATACCTGGAACCTGTCGAATTTATGTCTATTGGTTTGTTTTCTGTCGCTCGTAGTATCGCGTTGCGTCGCTTGCAAGTGGAACACGGCCTTATAGTTTGTATTTCAGATAGAGTGGGTGACAGCAAGTGATGCTACGCGACGCAACGATATATACCTGGAACCTGTCGAATTTACGTCTATTGGTTTGTTTTCTGTCGCTCGTAGTATCGCTTTGCGTCGCTTGCATGTGGAACACGGCCTTATAGAAAATGATTTATTTTATTTTATTATCGAATCCTTGTGCAAGCATATAACTATTAATTATTATCAATTAAAAGTGAAATAATATTACGTTTTGTTATTGATATTTTCGCAAAAACAAAAAATTTTTTTGCATGATACAGCTTTTTTTTTGCCAATTTTGAAAGAATGCAAAAAGTTTTTTTATCTGGACAAAGAACTTAACTTTGTTATGGAAATGCAAGTTGGGATACATTTTTAAAACAGAATTTCGAAATTTTGTTTTTCGAAACAGTCTTGTTTCGAATGGATATTTCTCGAAAAAAATTTTTTATTTGTACGTCCACATTCGAAATTTGTTATCTAGGACATTTTAAAAAATTATATCAAACATTGACGTCAGTGATAAGACATATAAATAACAGAAAATGATGTGAAAGGTCAACAGCTTGTTACTAACGATTCTCTCTCTCGAACTCTTTAAGTCCAACAGTTTTAAGTAACTCGGAACAATTCGTAATTAATTAATTACCGTAATAAGTGAGTGATTTCGTCATAGTTCCATTATCACAAAGATTTGTGACGCAACTCGATGATCGAAAATGATTGTCTTGTATGTAATCGAAAAACATTTTAAAAGGAATCAAAATACAATAAGACCAATCCGATGAACAGGTAATAGAATTTTTTTTTTTCATTTTATTTTATTTTTTGCACTTTATTGCTATTGCATTTAAGTAGAAAGCATATGTACCTTTGTAAGTTCTTAATTTATTGAATTTCTCTATCAAGTGACTCTCACTTAAAATCCAGAGTTGTTATTCTGGATATAATTCCCATAAAAGAATATTTATGAAGCAAATAAAGAATAATTACATGTAAAGGAGAATATATTGCAAGTATTTCGTAAGCGCAGGATGCATCGATCGCATTATATAGATAGAATTTCATTAAATAATCTATTGAAAAGTTAAATTCTTCAATTTAAGAAAACTTTGTACTTTTTTGTGTTTTATTTTCACTAAAAAAGCGTGGATTTTTCTTTGCATACTGTATAAGAATGAACAAACAAGGATTATGATTGAAAAGTGTTTATGTTTAATGAAGAGCATGTTAAATCCCAGTTTTCATTGGCTAAGCATGTGACTGACAATCCATACCAATATAAACAGAGAACACTAGACTCGTTCACAACAATTCTGAGAAAATTAATATTTATATTAAAATAAAAATATATTCCGTTAGATTTTCCACATAATTGTATCCATTAGAACAGAAAGATATTTATCAGATATCTCATTAAGCAGCACTGCATACTAATTGAAAAATTGAAAATAGAGGAATAATTTCCATTCTAACACGCTGAGCAGTGAAAAAAAATCTTTTTTTCATGCTATATAGTAAGAGATTAACTTTTTTCAATCATATATTCTCCATTAAGGTAGCTTTGTATTTGAAAACAAGTATGGACACTCAATGTTATCTGCATTTCAGAAAGTTTTCTCAGAATGATTCTTTTCCTGACGATTATTTATGAAATGATGTTATATGAAGCTATAGACTTGTAGATTTATCTCGTTATAAATATATAAAACTATACTTGTAAATTTATAACGAGACGAAGTCGCTAGATAGTTAAATACAATATAACTCGTGAAAGTTTATGCTAATTTTTTTATGAATTGATTACTATTCTTCAATTAGTCATTTTGATACGTTACAATATACTCTATCTGATAAAGACGATCTGAGTAACTTAAAAAAATACACATTTTATAGGAGGCCGTCCCTTTAAAAATAACATATACTTATCAGTCTATTATCTGAATTTCCAGTCAACCGCCGAATTTGTCATCATTTCAAATATATAATAAAATTAATGTGGATCTAAACAACCATCAGAATTAAAATTCTGATATTCTTTTAATGATTTTATGATTCCGAACAAACATATTCTGTTTAAACATGCAAAGGCTATTCGACAGTTTTTCTATAAACCACATTAAGGAATTTACTGTTACGATTAACAAGTGTTACAGTTAATGATTTTTAATCCATTTATTGTTTAGAAACAGAAATATATGAAATAGGAATGTATAAAATTTCATCTAAATTCTATAAAGTTTATTCATTGCAAGCCTAAATTAAATATTTGACATGGAATTTCTATTTTATCATCATCACGTGTATAGTAAGTTTTAAAGTCTATTGCTCCAATAGCTTCGAGTGTACATTATTAACATTTAAAACCATTTAAACCATTCAGATATATATAAAAAGTTAGTATATTATACTTATTTAAATCTGTCATTATTTTTCTGTACTTATTTTCGTTTTTAATCTAGATCCCTATACTATAATCATGAAAAAATGGAGTATATTTGATGACCAGCTGATAAGTTCATGGATCGCAGTTGAATAGGTAACTATGTAAACTGATTATAGAAAGCATAATTTCATTAGTTAAACTTGAATATGATGATGTAGTATGTCCATTAATCTATTACTGTATTTGTCAATTTATAAGAATAACACTTAATTTTGGCATGGTTTTTAAAATTGTTATACTCACATAAATTCGAAATCATTCGAAGACGAAGAAATTAGCGATTCTGAAGTTGATGAGCAAAAGGAACTTGCAACGAATTTTCTCAAAACAAGTTTGGCCACTATTACGAAAATTATGGATCAGTTTATAAACTAAATGATTCAAATTTTGATAGAAGGTTCAAAGGCAAGACGAAGTGTCATGGATGCCATGCCTCGCTATCGACAATTGCTTGCCAAACGAAAGAGGAAAAGGCAAACGACGTTACATGACTTCTTAAAGAAAAAACAAAAAAATTCTCAAAATAAGGAAGAACCTCCCTCATCACAAACATAAATTATTTACAAAGAAGGGGGTTTAGCAGTTTGTTGAAAGACTGATCCAACAAGACTGACAAAACCATAGCTGTTGCAGTCGCGCGCACGGCGAAAAATTGCATAGTGTGACCAGGGCTTTAACAAATTTAGAAAATTACATTTACTCTCCTACAACACAAAAAAATTTCATTAATTTTTGTAAATCCACACAATACATATACAAAATGCAATCTTTGGGAAATACTTTATTAAAATTAATCATAAATGCAATTTCGCTAGTTTGCCATGAGAGAGACAATACGCACTCTACTTTCAATTTCGATTTGAAATTGAGTTAATTGTTGACCATTTTGTGTTCCAAATGTTCAGTTCTTGGAAAAAAATAAGTTATTCTTCAATAGAGGAGTGTGAAATAGAAAAAAATTTTTCTATTCATAAATTATTTTTTGGTAAGATTATGTCGCAAGGAACCATTGTTTTGTAGCGGGTTAGATTACAGATTTTTTAAAGAGAGCAGAAGATATACAAACTTTAAATGCAGAAAAAAAGAAAGTGAAAGCTTTCAGAAAGTGAAGTTGATATTGTTAAAAAGAAAAAAAACATTCTCGTTTTAATTGAACAGCGATAAGGAAGATATAATTATTAAACGAATGTTAAATAGGCTGTATACTTTTTCTTTCTTTTTGTTTGACGTATATTGTTTTTTGAGGTCTTATGTATATATATATATTTTTTCTTTCTTTTTGTTTCGTGTTGTTAATATTCTTAATTTTTATTAAGTTTCTTATGTGGAATTAATGAAAGTTATTTGCTTTTAATTGGTTTTAGAATGTAACTTTTTTGGTATTGATTCCAGGCCTCATATAACACGGTTTCACACAATATAGCGTTTTTAGGAACCTAACTACGTATTATACGAGGGTTACCTGTACTGATAATGACGGTTTGCATTATTGACGCTTTTATAGTCAAAGACTTATCAGATGCGAAAAATCTTTACCTTAACATTACCCGATCACGCACATAAATACAGTAAGACCCCACTTAACCCTGTTTCAATATAACGCGGTTTTTTCGAATTCTATATTCTTTTTATTGATTCATTTTGGTGCGGTTTTTCAAACCGTTTTACTCACATAAATCCGAAATCGCAGGAATTTGTTGCTTTAATACTTCAATGCCTTCTCACAATGCGTTTGATATCAATGTAATATAGTATTACTGTATGCGAAAGTTGGCTGCGGTCACAGTTCATATTTATGATCGATCATCAAGAGTAAGCGTTTCTGAAGATGAGGAGCAAAAGGAACTTGCAACGGATTTTCTCAAAACAAGTTTTACTACTATGAAACGGATTTATTACGGAAATTATGGATCAGTTATACAAAATTATCCAAATTTTGATAGAAGTTCAAAGGCAAGACGAAGTGTAATGTTTTCGATGTCTCGGTATCGACAATTGTTTACTGAAGGAAAGAGGAAAAAGTAAATGGCGTTAGATGACTTCTTAACGAAAAAACAAAAAGTGTCAAATGAGGAAGAACCTTTATCAGAAACAAATTATTTACTTGAATATTTTTGATTTTCATGAATGATTTATGGAACCTTCTTCATCATGAACAAATTATTTACTTGAATATTTTTGATTTTCATGAATGATTTATGACAAATTATTTACTTGAATATTTTTGATTTTCATGAATGATTTATGAATCCTTCCTCATCACAAACATAAATTATTTATTTGAATATTTTTGATTTTCATGAATGATTTATGAATACAAATTGATATTAGCAATAAAAATGCCTATAATTAATGTAATGCAATAGTAATAATACATGTTACAAAATAAAAAAAGGTAAATCTATAATTAATGTAATACAATAGCAATAATACATGTTAGATCGGAAGAGTATATTAATGTAATATAATAGTAATAATACATGCTACAAAATAAAATAAAAAAATGCTATGTATTTACAAAATAAAAAAATGTATATATATTTTTTTATTCACTGTCCCATTTCACCTATTCCCATTATTGCTATGAATATAATAGTAATAATATATGTTACAAAATAAAATTTAAAGAAATGCTATGTATATATATATTTATTCACGTAATAATACATGTTACAAAATAAAATTTAAAAAATGTTATGTATATTATAGTAATAATACATGTTACAAAATAAAATTAAAAAAATCCTATGTATACAGTAATAATACATGCTACAAAATAAAATAAACAAAAATGCTACGTATATTAAGCAATAATACATGTTACAAAATAAAATAAAAAAAATGGTACCTATATTTTTTATTCACTGTTCTGTTTCACCTATTTCATTATTTACAGTATTAAGATAACCTCGTATAATGTTGTTTCGTTTAGTGCTTAGTTTCTTTGGAACGTATCCCCCGCGTTAAACGAGGTCTTACTGTATCAATCGTTTCTAAATATAGCTGGTCCAATGCTTCTATAATATATTCTATTTCACAACTTTTAAGTCGGTGGAATTTCTAAAATGTTAAGCGTCTTCAATTTCGAGTTGCCTAATTACAGAAGATCCGGCACCGAATGTATCCCTGGGATCAATCCACTGTTTAATCCAACAGGTCTTTTTTTTATTTTAGTTTTCTTTTTTAAAATAACCTCAGCCACTACAGCAATCGCAGCAACGCTTCGTTTTTACAACATGACGTCACTATTCTCAAAAGTTGACTACCTATCGCAAAGATGGACATAGTTTTGAGAGTACTCTCCAAGGACTGCTCCCAAAATCCTCGAGAGAGTAAAAATCTCGAGAAAATACTCTCAAATGGATAATTTCCTGGAAGTTATTCTCGAAAGTTTTCTAGCGCTGGACTCTCAGATGGACACGCACCCTAAGACTGGAGAGAGACAAAGCGTTTTTTGTCGATTCAGTAGTCGATAGAAGCACATGCCCAACTGTACAAACAACGCTGCAAATCATTCGGTTAATACGAGAAGAAAAAGTCGATCGCCGACTCGATCAATGCTCCCAACTCTACACGATGCTGTGAAACACTCAGCATACATGTGTCGAAAACAATGCGACAGCATGCCAAACAGCACATTCAACATAAACATTTAATAATGAATTTTTGTTAAATTATTTTCCCTTTCAGTCAAATAACAATATGATGCTATAACATCGTAAAAGTACAATCGTCATACTCTATCTTTAACCACAGAAATTTTTGATTCAGAATTTTTAAAAAATTATCTCGATTCAAATTATTTTTGTAAACCGCCGCTTCAAAACAGCGTTATCTGAACACAGTCAAAATAATGGGATGAGAATACGTCTGCGGCGACATGAACGCTCATATGGATTATTGACAGCGCTGCTTAAATATCCGTATATACGGTACAACTGAACAACAAAGAAACTGCCGAATAGACCGTCGAATGGACAAAAATCGCTTCGTCTCTCTCCGTTCTAAAAAGTAGCCGCCGCCAGATACAGTACTGTATAAATATGTAGGACAACGATCTCAAACTTGCGGCCCGCACCGTATTTATTATAACTGTAAAGCCTAGATTCCACATCACCAGAAACAGAACAATTTGCCGTTGTCTGTCTTCTGCTCTACTTTGTTTCCACTACAGCAGAAATTCGGAACAGTTAATTGTATATTGCAGCGGCCTCTTGCGATTGATTAAAAATCAAACAAAAATGGACGACGACACAATGATTTTAACGCAGTCATTATCTTTGGCGAAAATATCCTTATTAATGTTGAAATTAAAACAAAGATGAAAAAGTCGTCACAGATTTTGGACAAGAAATATCTTTCAAAATAGAGAGAAATACAGTTTCTATACTCGACTAGTTCGAGAGCTTCGCTCTCAAGACAAAGAATATTATTTCGAATAAGTTGATCAACTTACTGTATCTATTGTTTCTGACATTTTGATTTTTAAGATTTCAGCTCATGACATCAAACAAACGTCACTCCAAGCGAGGCACATGATTGGATATAGATATAAAAGTACAACAGCGAGAGCTGCAGAAATTTAAAAGTTGAAATTTTGTCTGATCTTACTTTTTTGCTCACAATTTGCCGAGCAGTACGTTATAAATAAGAAGTGATATCACATTTGGGCGTCTGTTGTTTGTTTTTGCAGTAGGTCTAGTGATGTGGAATCCATAGAATTTATGTCGCCCCGGACTAAAACACAAATTGCTGTCCCCTTAAACATATACTTCTTAAAAATATATATCTTTTATTTTAAATAAAAATTAAATGGTCACCACCGACGTATTAGCAAAAATAATGTTATTATGTAACGAAACCGCTCTTTTAAAATTAGAGGTGGTAAACAAGTCGATGAATGATATTCCTTCCCATTCCTATTTCAAATAATTCACGCAGCGCTCTGCATGCTAATTCTATGTGGTATGCGACTTTAGATATCTAGCCTTTTTTGTTATTTAATTAAACATGCCGCTCTTTTATGGTTGTTTTCTTAATTAAGGATTTCAAATATTTTTTAGTTCTTAGACAAAAACAATAATACGAAATGTAAATTGAATAATTTTAGCCAAAGAAAAAAATCGACAAATATAAATTTCGATTAATTATTCAACTTATATTTTGTTACATTCACAACCAAAATACAGCCCTTTAGATTTGCCGCCCCGGACAAATGTCCAGGTTGTCCGCCTCTAAAGCGGGCCCTGGCTTAAGAGCCCATAGAAGATATTAAAAAAATCGCAATCATTTTTCATTAAATATTTGAAAATTACCAAATTTTCAAATATTTAATGAAAGATGTTTTGATATGCTACCGATTATTTTTAATATACTATATTGAAATTCAGTAAAGCATAATAAATTTGTAAATTAAATGTGAAAGTTTTATATTGAAAAAATTTTACCGTTTACAAATTTCTTTATAATTTTTGCGGCCCTCCAACCAACCAAAGATGTCTAAAGTGGCTTTGAAGAGTTTGAGTTTGAGAATACTGATCTAGGGTGATCATTTGTCCAGGATTTACTGGGACAATCCTGGATTTTGATACAATGTCCTGCATCAGTATTTGTACCAGGTTTTAAAAATTATCCTATTTTCAAGAATCAAGGTTATTTTTTGAAAATTCTGCGCGATATCGACTATTTGGGCTAATTTGGTAGCAATACTGCCTAAGGTTCGACAAGTGGAGCATGTCCCAAGCCCCGCATATCACAAACAGAAAAAATAAATTTAATAAATAAGAGAAAAAAATTAAACATTCAGAATCAAATTGAACAAAATAATTTTTAAGAACAGCATTCATAATTAAGCAAATATTACCTTTATGGCACTGGTCTGAAACTCAAATTGCGTATGGGCCGAATGCGCAATTCGAAAGGAAACGGACTTAAAAATATTAAGTCCGTTTTATTTTTAAGTATTTTTATTTAGTTACTGAGAGCACAGCGCAGATTGATATTTTTAAGTCCGTTTTATTTTTAAGTATTTTTATTTAGTTACTGAGAGCACAGCGCAGATTGAGTACAGTATGCTTTAAAACTTTATTATTTTATTAACGTTAAACTGTAATAACTTTCCGACATTATTTAAACAAATAACTAAAGCAACTTCGCGGGTCGTACAAAATTGCTTTGATGACCAGATGCGGTCCGCGGACCGCCAGTTTGAGACTACTGCCTTATAGAATATAGTAATGAAATTAAATAGAGGATTTTCGTCCCTGATCTGTGTTATCGGTGTAGTCAAAAAATATGATTTAATCTGCATTAATATCTTAAATGAGATTTTAGCCAATTGTTCTCATTCATTTTAATAATAATAATATCATATGTCTATATTTATAGAGATTTTGCAAATACCATATATCATTCTAACCTTAATATATACAGTAATACCCCGAAGTTACGCGATAGATGGAACCGACGAAAATTGCGTAAATCGAGGTACAACTTTATATATAAATTTGGTGTAATTGGGACCAAGGACTAACAAAAACATTAGTTTAGAAAAAAAAATATTTAATAAAATTGTAATTGTTTATATACATTAATACAAAATATTAAAAAATAAATGAGTTATGTAAAAAATTATTCACTTTTTCTTAATTATCACATCATAATTTCAGCATTTTTTCCATCTCAGCAGTAATACATACCATGACGTTTACGAATTATGCTTGAGTTCAAGAATTAAGCATTTTTCACCGTATCGAGAATTCTTTCATTATCTTTTGTGATTGTTCTTACCGTGGATTCTGATAGCTCAAACTTCTTTGCCAATTTGCAAATTTTCATTCTGTTATCAAGTCTTGATAATGTTAAATTTGCATTCCAAAGATATGGTAATTCTTTTCTTACTAGATGCAGGAGAATCAGATTTACTTCGTTTGGACGACATAGTTTTTAAGGGTTTAGAAAACATAGCAAAACAATCTTAACTTTTGTTGATCGTAGAATCGTAATCGTGGACATAAAGTTCGCGCGAAACGCGTGCAATGCCTATAACAGCAACATAGCGTGCAGCAGTGTTACTAAACGAAAAAATCAAGAACCGCATAACTCCGAGTTCGCGTAAGTCGGGGTATTACTATATATTAAAATTATATATGATACATAAAAATGCATCTTTTCTATTTTTCAATTTGAATTTCAATTTTTTTATAATGTTGATTATTTTTGTTTTTATGCAAATCAAGATTTAAACTTGTTTTATAATTATTAATATATCAAACATTTTATACTTTTTAAGCATTTCTCTCATTTATAATACTTTTTTCCCCTCTTCCAGAAAAGATCAAAAATGTATTTCAGTCTTAGTTTCAGATAAATTTGCTACAGAAAATACATGAAATAATACACAAAATCAAGCTTCTATGAACCAAAATTATAAAATTAATTAAAGTGCTTTTGGAGAAAAGAAATCCATATTCAGTGCATTTAAGAACAAAACAAAGAAATAATTCAAATGAAAATTATGTAAAATTTGATTTTTATTTGATTAAAAAATCCTATCACTGATTTTTCTGATACACATCAATTTTAAATTGCTATCACAAGAAAACTTAAGGAAATAATCACTCAGTATAAACAAGACATACAGTATAACAAGAATACTATTATGTACAATAAAACATCTAAATAAAATATAAATTGATTGGAATAATATTGAAATACTGGTCTGTATTGAATAAAGATTATATTATTGAAAACTGGTGTCTCTGGATCCAGTTAAACAATTTATCCGCCAGGGGAGGTTTGGCTGTATTGGTTTGGTCAGTAATTATAAGTCGTTAATAGCCATGACTGACTATTTTCCAATGGCTTCGAGCATTTAATAGATTCATCAAAAAAGATAATAATTTGTTTTTTAATCATTTAATAACTTTTCAAATCATCATTTTATTATTTGATTACATAATTACCTTGTCTATTTTATGTAATCTATATTTGAATTATTTTTATCATCTATTCTTTATATTTCCTTATTGGGACAATTTGTATACAGTGCTAACTAAAATAAAATAAATATATTTCCTAATTTTTTAAAGGATTTTAGGAGAAAAGATCTTCATCTTCACTATTGATTATTAAGTTTTCTCCTCCAAAAATGCTCTAATAAACTTCAAAATTTCTTAGAATCTTGATTTGTTTATAGTAAATACTGTATACCGGGGGTGGCCAACCTTTTATAGTTCATACGCCAATTATTTCATTTTTTAGTTAAGATGGGCCATACAAACTTATACCCCTTTTAAAATATGGTAATGTGGATATATTTGACAGTTAGATTTACATATATATGTATAGTTTAGATATCTTTAATATCACACCATCACCTGGTCACTAAGTCTAAACAAAGTTTAACTTAAGCATATTATGGATAAATAAGATAATGTAAGCTATAATCAATAGAAAATCAGAGAAAGATTAAAAAAATTTAAAAACTTTTTAATACGAAATCTGAATTTCAATAGTTTAACAAAATAATATATACCACAGTACTCGATGTCCGCCATTAATTTAACAGCAGCAGTCTCATTTGGTCATGTGCAACAATCATATCACCATTATGATCCAATGAGATTGCTCAATTATCACCAACACGATCATAGTAATCCAATGATATTGGCCAGCTAACATGTCACATGGTCAATGTAACCCAATGAGGTTGCTCAAATAACATTAATCTTCCATCTTGGATTTTATATCAAGTAATTTACCTTAATTACAATATACAAAATCAATTTCTAATAATCAATATCTATCTCTAAACCTATCTGCATAAATCCCCTAATAAACAAAAGTTGTTTCATAAAAATCTATTCAGCCATTCTTGTGTTATAAATGAACATGTGCACATAGGCATTTCAGATTTATAATATATAAATAGATAAATTATATAAGAAATTAAAAAAAAAATTTCTCTGGGGTTCAGTGCACCACTTCTAATCATGCAATGTGCTACTTTTGGCACAAGTGCCATAGGTTGGCCACCCCTGCTGTATACAGTATATACTATATAATAGTTTATGACATCTATATATATATAATTATTTACAATTTTAAAATAAAAACAACAGACGTTTATAACAATCTTTAAAACCACATTAAAAGTTGAATATATAATTTTCATTACTTTTTAATACAGATTATAGTTAAATCTTATTTGATATCATCTTAGTTAATATTATATCATTCTTACTTTGCAAGTAAAAATAATTAATTAAAAAGCAAAGCCTTTAAGACAGCAGACTTGAGGTAAAAACCCTGTATAAGAAATGAAAAAAAAAAGATATTGAAATTTTAAGTAGTTATAGAAAAGAAGATAATCATTTTACATAAGCATTAACTTTAGAACACTCAAGCTGAACCAGCATGAATGCTAATTACAAAAAGAAGTTTTAATACTTGATAAACTCACAGCAGATCTAGATAAAAATAATCCTGACTGAAAATATAACTATAAAGTATACAAGAATTTACAATCTGATGTTGAGTGCTATATAGAGTTTTATAAACAAAAAATGCAGCAATTCAACAGATGTCTTCTTAAGAAAGAAGGAAGAAAGGAAGACAATCATAGAGGAAAGAAGACTAAAACAACAAAAAAAGGCAAAAAGAGTAAATGTAAAGAAGAGAAAAATGATGATGAAAGTAATTACGGAACAGAAAAGTATCAAGATGAAAAACTATTTATATTTTAGCCATATGTTCCCATTCCTATGAACAAATCTGATGACTAATCCCACTAGAGCTACACGTTTCTCAGTAGGGGAACTAATATACTAACCATTCAATAGGGAACTATTGTTTGGTTTGCTTGTTGCAAGCAAACAAGCATTTATATTGTATCACACAACTGCTTATAACATTTTACAATTAATCATAATTTTGTTTCATTTCATTCCATTTTGAACAATACAGTAATGTTTATATTTCAAAAATTTTCAAATATTTTCTAACAGAAAGTGCATTAGAAATATAACTCTTACTTATAACATTGCCTGAAATTTTGGTTTCAGATAAAATGATTTTCAGGAATTTAATCATAATGTAAATATAACTGTTATGGAATAAGTGATTAATAGGGTTTTATTTATAATACCCGCATTAATCACTTATTTTTACACACAGTCTAGAATTTTATATTTATAATCATTCCATCTTGTTTTGTTATAAAGATGTAATATTTGCACTGATGATGGTTTGTTAAAACCAAAAGTACTCTGCAATAAATAATTGTTTTTCACTTTAACTGAGAGGTTATAACTGTGTATTATTTGTATTATTTATAATGTTCGGCTATTATGAATAATGACAAAAAAAATCGGGCATTGTAATAAATTTCATATTGTTTATCATAATTTATCACATTGGGTCAATATGAATATTGCTATCATATAGTTGGGCAAAGTGATGATGATGATATCTTTTTATCAGTATTAAAAGATCTTAGCCAATCAGCTTCTCCAGACACTGGTGTTGCATAGTGTCTGAGAAGATGCAATGTAAGACATGTTCTCAAATTATTTTGTTATAAACTATATGCAAAGGAATTGCTTAAATAAACTTAATTCAATACTTATTCTAATTATTATATAGTATGTTGATTTGTTAAAGATTTTTATGTAATTAATTGCATGTAGATATAATAAAATATTGATTATCCAGAGTAATTGTTACTAAGATGTTTGGATAATCAATGCTTAATTGTAATATGATTAATTTTTCCTAACATTTTAGAAACATCTTTTATTAATATGATCCATATAATAAGAACGCATTGTTCTTAAAATACTTTGAAATTATTCACAAAAATAAATAATTCTTAATGGAAAGTTTTTTTTTTTAAATCAAATTTCCAAAGAGAATGTAGTTTTATTCATAATGCCTGGTCAATTTAATAAATTAAATAATATTTATCAAGTTGCATAGCCATTTTAGTCATTATTCATAATGGCAGGGCATTATAAATAATGATCCATTAGTCACTTGGCCCATAACATATTATTATTATTATTATTATCTGTATAAATGAACCAATTTTTTCAACAGTTATTTAAAGGTATAAAATAATAATAATGATGATGATAATTTAACATTACAATATTTTAAAACAATTTAAATTTTTTTCTTTATCAAAAAATAAGTTGAAAATTCACATATCAAATTTATGTTTATAGAATTTTAGGTACTTCCTTTACTTAGAATCAAAATTTATTATTCAAAGATTTAAATTAAGCCTGTTATAAGATTTAATCTCACTTATTTAGCAATTATTTTATTTAAATAAAAATCTAAAAATAGATAACAGCAAATATATTTAAAAAATAACATCAGGAACTTTATTTTCAATTTTCTCCTAATTAGGAGAAAAATTTTTAAATACAGTCAATTCTTGTTATTCACAGTAGTTACATTCTGTAAATTCTTCACAAATATTGAACCATTGTGCCTATGGGAAGTATAGAGTTAGGTTCCTGCAAACGTTTCTTCTCAACATTTTCATCCTTGCTTTATCTGTGTTTTTCTGTTTAAAGACACCTTATTCAATGTGTATTACAGTAATTATGAATAATTACAATATATTGCAGTATATAGTTCTATATATAGAATTATAATTACAGTAATCTATATTTAATTTTTTAAAACACTAATTATGCAGTAAATAAAAATCGTAGTTTTAATGGGCAGTTGTTTGATGTGACAGCTGACATACTGTCTTCCTGAATTGCATTGAAAAACTGTGCCAGCCTTGTCTACGTCACTTTTTGCCTCAGAATTTTTAAAATCTCGGCATAAGTAATAAATGCACAGGAAGTTAAGCACCTAAATTTGAGGCTGCTTCTAAGCATAGGGTCATATTATTCTGTGGAACCTGAAAACGATAAGAACAGGCTTTTGGCCTACTGCAATCTGTGGAGTGAGCAAGGATAGGTAATGAGACTTTTCAGGCAGAACGACACAGAGACTATGAGTAAGAGTAACATTTATAACAGTATTTTCACTGCTCAGCAAGAATCCGTGAATAAGTACAAAATTGGGCAAAAATTGAATTTCTGATTACAAATAAATTTTCGCGACTAGTCAAATATGTGATTAGGGAATCCATGAATTCCAAGAATCGACTGTATAAAGTATTTTGATGAATAAAAAATTATTTTCCAATATAATAAATTAATATGTATAATTTTTATTTAAAATTTTACAGAAACTTTTTAAAGAAGCTTCAGAATTTCTTCACACAACCACTAGAGGCCAAACATATTTTAAAGAAATAACTATTGCTGTGCCCTCAACTTGGTCTAATAATGATGAATATCAACAAGTTTTGTCAGATTATTTTTCTTCTGCTCATATTCGTATTGATAAGCCAAATCCTGAATATGGAGATGCTCCATATACTTTACAAACAGGTGGATGTGGTGAACCAGGACAATATATTCATTTAACTCCAAATTTTGTGAAAAATATAAATGGTGAAATAGAAGAAAAATATGGACCTCTTGGTAACAGATTTAAAAATTAATTTTAAAACATTTTATGACTTTTAAAGCAACAAATAATGTAATATACAAAATATTCTAATTTTTACTAGCTAGACAACTAGTTCATGAATGGGCTCATCTTCGTTATGGAGTTTTTGATGAGTATGGTATTCCTGGTGATCCAAGATTTCCTATGTTTTATCAAGATAGTGGAAAGGTTACTTTATTTAACTTAATTTTATTATTAAAAATATTTTATGAAGTATGCTAACAAGACTGACTACAGTGCTAGGACTGTTTAAAACCTTCCCCCTCTTACTATTAATCTAACTGGATTATAAATTTTAAAACCAAAGCTTTTTTAAAATTTATTATTAAAACTTAATTTGAATCAAATGCTTTAAACTGGCCAGGCATATTATTGTAATTTATTATTATTATTTCTAGATATATCCTACAAGTTGCATAAAGAATATAAAAGGTTGGATTGAATCAAAAATTGGTGGACCATGTCAAATACTTGAAGGTGGATATATTGATAAAGATTGCATTTTTATCCCAGATATGCATCATCAAGATGTTACAGCATCCATCATGTATATGCCATTTATCCCATCTGTATGTTAAAATATATGCATAAAATTTTAAATTTAAAACCTATATTTATAGAAAACATTGATGAAAAGTTTATTTTAGATGGATGGTTTTTGTGATAAAACTGATGAACGTTTTCATAATGTTAGAGCACCAACCAAACAAAATGCTTTGTGTCATTATAGAAGTACTTGGAATATTATTGCAAGTCATCCTGATTTCAACAAACGAAATAGGTATTTTGAATTAATATATACTATTATTAACAGATTAAGTTGCATATTGATTTAAAAAAATGTATTTATTGTGTTAAAGGACAGCCAGACAAGCAGATGATCTTACAAACATACTATTTCGTATAGTTAAACATGGAATAACAGAAGAAGGACGATTTGTATTAGTTTTAGATGTATCTGGAAGTATGAATGTAAGAATTTTAAAATTAATATTCAAGTTATTTTAAAATATATTAGAAACATTTAATCTCTTCATTTAGGGTCAACCAATTAAATTACTACATCAGGCAGCAACTCGTTTTGTTGAAGATCGAATCCCAAATGGAGCATATTTGGGTATTGTTCAATTTAGCACTTCAGCTAAAATATTACATTCCCTTACAAAAGTAACCAATGATTCACGGCACGAATTAAGTTCAAGTTTACCCGATAAAGATGATGGAGGAACAACAGCAATTGGCAGGGGATTGGAGAAGGGAATAGAAGTAAAAGAAAACTTACTAATAATTTACTATTAAAGAAACTTTATAAAAATTAAATTGAACTTATTACATTAATGGATTTTAACACTTTAAATAAATTTATTATATTATAAAAATATAATAAATTTATTGCTACTAGATAAAAAAAATTTTCTCATTTCTTTAATGTGGCTGTTAGTTTGGAATAAATATTAGATGTAGAATTTGATTAATATATTAATTATAATATATTTTAGGTATTGAAAAATGATAAAAATGGTATTGCAGAAGGTGGAATGATTATTTTGATAACTGATGGAGAAGAAAATGTAACACCTTTCATAAGTGAAAAAATTCCTAGTTTATTAAAAGAAAAAATAATTGTGAACACAGTTGCATTTGGAGGTTTTGCTTCTCATAAACTAGAAAATTTAACAAAAATTACTGGAGGAAAAGGATTTTTCTTTAGAGATCTAAATGGCACTCGACCAACTTCTGACCTCGATGCTGCATTTTTAGAATCTGTTACATCCCATGCTGATATTGATTTACAACCAGTAAAGGTAAATAAAATATTTTTATATATAATCTTTTCTGCATTACTGATATATTTAATACAGTATGTTCCAAAAATATTTAATAGCTTAAATATTTAAAATGTCCACTATTACTGCAATACAGGAATCCCTTGATTAGTGTGGTTAATAAATCCTCGCAATACACCGTTAAACTAAAAAACCAATGGGAATAATCACAATGAATCCTGGAAAATATCAAAATTATAAATATATTTTTTTTTCCTTCTCTCAAAACATCTATATTGCATTACATGTACTTTAAATCATTGAGGAATATGTATAGGTATTTAAAAAATAGTAAGAATTAAAATTTATTTTTCATTAAAAAATATTATTTTTTACAAATTTGCATAAATTTTATAAAAAAATAATTGCACGTCTGTAGACATCAAGTACTGGAGAGGAATTGAAGGCAAGGTTGGCTATATAATAATGTAATGGCTATTATTAGATAGTTATCATTCACGGTAAATTTATTAGTAAATAAAATTACGAACGAATTTAAAATATAACAATTAGATTATGAAAGTCGTAATATTAACAGAATTAAAAAATAAATAAATATATTGCAGTGCTCTAAATATGTAGACTACAATCCCCGAGATTCAGTTGCCAACGCTTCAGAGGGTTTGCAAAAAAAAAAAAAAAAAAAAAAAAAAAGCAAAAAAAAAAAAAAAAAAAAAAAAAAAATCACACTTGTTGAAGCGCACTAATCAAATTTTGTGCCACATATATTAAAGGATAGGTTCAAATTTTTTTGCGCACTAATCAAAACCGCATTATTCAAACCAGCACTAATCAAAGGATTACTGTACAATCTTGATGATATGATTCTGAACAGACTAGCATGCTGCATGGATTATTTGTAATGGAATGTTGGCACTATTAATTTAAATTTTATGTCTTAAGGCTTATAGTGTCTTTAGTTTTTTGTCAAACACAATATATTCCAAAGTGCTTTATAAATAAAAATCTATGGATATTAAGTCAGGAGACAGAATATTATTTGAAGTATATACAGGGGTCCTCGATTTACAATGGCTGTTATCAATAATTTGCAATAATGGTAGCCATCTGGATCTGAATTGTCATCAGGATGGAAGAGTTGTATTTCCACCATGCAGTATTCATATTTAATTTTGGGTCTCACCTCTAGATTTTTTTGTGTGCTCAGGCTTGACCCATTCAACCACATTCTAAATGAATGGAAGCATGGAATTTAGATTCCATGAAAATTTTTGATGGATCCAACCTGGGCATTGATTAACCTATTATAATGTCTTACTGGCTCTATCACAGATATGAGCATTTCATAATTGAGTCTGGAATGGATACCATTATATAACAGTGTAATTAGCCAATGATTGAAAAGCAGCATTAAAAAATAATTGTCTATATTTGCTAGAAACTTGATTAAGTTAGTTTGAATTAAACTGCCAAAGGATACTTTTGGCAATGGCCACTTTTAGAATCTCCACAGACTGTCCAACATCTATGGTGGGATCAAACAGAATGTTGAAAGATGGAGTTCAACAAGCCTGATCAGGTCTGAACTCTATTTGAAAAACAATATGTGAAACCTAGAATTGAACCCTGATCCTTCAAGGTAGTAAAAACAACTGCTTTACCATGCAGCTAATGTTAGAAACTTGGACATAAGAAAATAAGCATTTCATCTTTATTTTATATATTGTGTTTTCTTTAGTTTTACCCATGTAAAGTTCTGGTAGGCACAAAATTATCAATTTCCTCATTTTAAAGAATAAACAATGATTAATTCAACATTACTGTATGCTATTTTTATTTAAAATTAATATTAAATATTCTGAGCTTTGGTGGTTGGGGAATGTAGTCTTCATTTATAACATTGTACCTATAGAAAATCATGTTCCAAATTATGACAAATTCGAATTATGACAGAAATTTTTGAACACAATCCCATTATAAGTTGGGGACCTCTTGTATATATTTTTGGGACTTCTGTATTTATTTCTAATTTTATAATTTTCCTATTAACTGGAATCAATGAAAAATATTTATTTATTATTTTTTCAAACAATCACAATAGATATTTGAATAATCGATGTTCTATCATGAATGTACAGGTATTCCTTGACTTATGATAGGGTTTGGTTCAAACCACACTATTGTAAGTCAGAAATGCCCAAAATTTGTGGATTGCTCACTACCAATATTTATTATTACACTCCACATTATTGAAATAAACTTAGCAAACACAAAAATACAAGAACTAGACAAAAAGAGAATGCTTTTTATATATCAGATCATTGGTCAGAAACTCAAACCTTTATCATTTCTGATTATTTATTTGAAGATGAGGACTACTTATATTAGTAAGTAAGTATTTTAAAATTTTTAAAGCTCAAAATAGAATATATTCAGCTCATACGATTGAGCTCCTCGATCAATCTTTCAAAAACTTAATAAGGTTCTATATCAGTCAAATTCTTTTCTATTAATGACTAACAGAAATGATTCAGAATTTTTAATTTTATCAACTTGTATGATTGTTCATTTTTCATATGTTCATTCAAGTAATTTGAATTTATATATTAAAGAATTACAAATTATTTGTTTTGTGTTAAACTATAATTATAATAATTTAAAATTAATATATTTATCTTTAAGATTGCAGATGAAATGATATACTTTAGTGTAACTGATGAAGTTCATAAAGAAAGAAAAATTTGGCTGGATAAAGAATTAGGAAAAAATACCATATTCATATTCTTAAGCACAATTGTTGATGGGTTTGAGGTAGAGATAATTGATCCAAATAATAAATTATATAATGAAAAGAGTATTGAATTCAGTAAAGATACAGGACTAAAAAATAGAATCCAAATTACTATTCCACAAGCACAGGTATGTTGAATCATTGTTTTTAAATGCTTAATATATCCATATACATTTTGTCTACTATCAATCTATAATTAAAAAATTTCACGAATCAATTGAAATGTATTCAAAATTTAGAGATCACTCTTTGTTATTTAAGTACAAGTAATTTCAGACTTTATGAGTTATTTCAGACCTGGAAATTGTTCATAAAGTAAAAATTCATAAACCAAAATATGATTTCATTGCTAAGAATGGAACACTGAATTTAACATTCTGTTGCAAATTATAAACTATTGATAAAAATCAATAATTTATGATTGCATTGCTGAGAAATAAATTGCTGAGTTTATGATTGCATTGCTGAATCATAAACTATTGATTTTATTGGTCTTTACTAATTTTATTATGATCGTTTGATCATAATAAAATTAGTAAAGACCAATAAAATCAATAGTTTATGATTATACAATGATTTAGTTATGTAAAGAAATGAAAAATATATCTGTTAAGATCAAGCAAATTATTATAATTATTATTATTTGTGTCATATTAATGTTTTAAAGAATTTTTATTCTTCAATAAGACTGAGAGATAAGTAGATGATCTTTAATACAGATGAATTGCTATCTTAGATACAATCTTGTGACGGAACTTTATTTACATAATATGCTGATAAAATTAGTGCATGTGCTGCTTCCACTTCTTGGCCACCATTTTGAATTTTCATATCAGATGACGGAATTTCTGCTATAAACCAATTGTACTGTATAGAATAGCTATGTACATGAATTTAAATATCATTTTATGAATGTTTAGCATTTATTTATTGCAAGTAATATTCATATTTTCAATTTTTTTGATACTTCATATTTCAAAAAAAATCTCACAAACATAATAACTCAAAATAAGCATATTATTATATGCTTATTTTGAGATTCTCATTTGAATCCACTAAAAGATAGCAACTATTCTAAATTAAAAAGTCATTGTTGTATTTATTTTAATATAAAGGGAGGTCAAAAAGTTCTTACTTTAATCATGACAGATGTGCCTAGTGATCTGAAATTTGGTTCTCTAAGCTCTTTCTTCTCTGCATATCCACCTTGTAAGGCCACACACTTCTTACACCTATGGAACAGTATTTAATCCCATCTTTATAGAAGTTAGCAGTTTTGGAGAAAAATCAATTCTCCACACAGTAATGACCACTTCATCATCAAAAAAACTTCTTCCCCATAAATTTTTACATATTTTGAAACAAAGAAGTCTGAAGATGCCAGGACAGAAGAATACATGGGATGGGGCAAGGTTTCATAACCATATTTGTGCAGAAGAGTTTACTGTTTCTGCTGCTTGGTATGCAGATACATTGCAGTTAGCAGCAATACATCTTTCTTTCTTTGATACATCCCATAACTTTTATAGCAAGTTCCTATAGTACAGCAGTGTTCAACCCATTGATCGCAGAGTGATTTTTGGTCGATCTCGTTTATTCCTCATTACTTACAAATTTAATTAAAACTGAAAATATAATAATTTATTTATCCTCATTTTGTATTATTTTTTATTTCTCTTTAAGTGTATTGTTTATTTATTTTTCATTAAAACTGTCAAATCAATAATTTTCTTATCATTTGGAAGTATACATATGAAAAATTTCCATTATTAACTAATATTGTGCAAAAAATTCTGTTGTGTTTGGATTGACATTCTTGTCAGAATTTGTTTTTTAAATATGAACATCATAGAAAATCAAATTACAACTGATCATTTGGATGATTGTCTGTGATTGGTCACTTCTCCATATCAACCTGATTATGAAAATATTGCAAGCTCCAAACAATGCCAAATTTCACATTAACTTTAATATTTTTAATCATTCAGCATTACTTGTAACTTATGAGTTTGTAATCAATCTGTTGTTTTTTCTAATTTTGGTTTTCCAAAATATAGAAATAAATATTTTATTCCAATATATTTGTTTTATTTGTTGTATTAAAATTATTAATACAACAAATAAAACAAATAAAATAATTAATATATATTTGTTCAGTTTTGTCTAATGTTGTAGCCACAGTTCGATGTGATCAGTTTGTTGGAGAGTGGATTTAGGCCGAGACAGAACCAAAGTGAGCTGAGCGAATCGCCTTGGAAAATACCACATCTAATGTGTATGGGTTCTGTGGCTACGTGATTGTTATTAGTGTTTTACATTTGTCTAAGCCAAACTCCATGTGTATGTCTTTTGAAAATGTGTGCGTGATTTGTAACAACTGTTGTAATCATGTTTATGTTGAGGCATACAATTTAATGTCGTCCATGTAAAAGAGATGTGAATGTGTGTAGTGTGCTGTTCGATTTTGTCTAATGTCATAGCCACAGTTTGATGTGTTCAGTTTGTTGGAGAGTGGATTTAGGGCGAGGCAGAACCAAAGTGGGCTGAGCGAATCACCCTGGAAAATACCACATCTGATGTGTATGGGTTCTGTGGCTACGTGATTGTTATTTATGGTGACGTGAAGTGTTGTTCTCCAGTGTTGCATTATATTTTGTAAGAATGTGATGTATTTGGTATTGATTTTATAAAGTTGCAATGTCTGTATAAGCCATGAATATAGTATACTATCGAATGCCTTTTTGTAATCTATGTAAACTGCGAGTAAGTGTCTGCGTTGTCTGTGTACCTGTTTTAGTATAGTTTTGTCGAATGTGTCTATGTTTTCTGTGTACCTGTTTTAGTATTGTTGTGTCGATGATCAGCTGCTCTTTGCAACCCATGTGATTTCTACAGCAGCCTTTCTACTGTTCTGTGAGAATGTTGTTTTCTTTGATGTGTGGTATATTTTGTTGGTGATACACGAGGTTAAAATTTTGTATAGTGTTGGTAAACAAGTGATTGGTCTGTACTGTGATGGGTTTCCAGTGTTTGTGCTCTTGGGTTTCACGAAAGTGATGCCATGTGTAAGAAAGGGAGGTGTGTCTTTTGGTTCGTGAATGAGATATGTGAGATGTTTGGCCAGTAAGTCATGAAGACAGGTAAAATGTTTGTACCAGAAATTCTGGATGC
>AYEL01077366.1:0-19223 GCA_000484575.1 Olivierus martensii
TAGTAAGAAATTATATAATTTTTTATTTATGTTTTTTTGGGTCTCCACAGCGAATTAATCAAATTCCCATAAAAACCTATGATAAATCGATGATTGGTTAACGAACAATTTGGATAACGAACATTGTCTTGGAACGGATTATGTTCATTAACCGATCACCCACTGTATTAGGAAAAACTTTCTTCTATACT
Organism: Olivierus martensii; assembly: GCA_000484575.1. Lineage (NCBI taxonomy): Eukaryota > Metazoa > Arthropoda > Arachnida > Scorpiones > Buthidae > Olivierus > Olivierus martensii. The sequence continues at coordinate 192 of AYEL01077366.1, forward strand.
TTCAGTTATTCTTTAATACAACCTTCTTAATTTTCAGAAGCTTTGCAAATTTATGAGTCTATATAGCTTTTCACTCTTTGATTTGAAAAAGATGTACTTGGATTTACTTTATACTATTTATAATAATATAAAATTGCGATATTGTATACAATACCTACTGAAAAATGATCATTTTACCAATCTTCACTGTACTGAAAAATATTCATTTTACCAATCTTCACTAATTTTCATTCTTCCAGGGGGACACCCCTGGAAGAATGTTTTCAAGTGGAAATTTATTTCATGCATTGATTTCATTTGTTATTTTAAACCTCATGTTTTTTGAAATGTTACGTCATCTAATTGAATTATAACTGGTAGATATTATTTGTTCTTTCTGAATTTATTAAAGTATAAAAACATGAGATCATTTATCAATATTATTTCACAATGATGTCATCAGCATGCTTACATGATGCCACTGCAATGTAATAGCATTGCACTTAAAACATAATATTATAAGATGCTATTATTCTATAACAGAGAACAAATTTAAATGTTTAAAAACTTAGGATTAAAGTCTTTCTTACTTTTAAACTAAGGTTTTGGAAAATTATGTACATAAATCAAAATAAAAATAGAATTAAATATAAATATAAAATTGCACTTAAGTCCCAAAATACAAAGTAAAGGTACTTTAAGACGGTAAATAAAATTATAAAGAAAGAGAAAAGACCTGCCTATAGGAGACCACGGACGATATTTAGTCTTCTTAGGAACTTGAAAGACAACTATGGATAAGAAGAGTGCACAGGGTGTACCAGAACCACTAGAGAGCCTAGACACTGGCCAAAGAGAGATTTATGTAGGTGCGACAACTAAAAATTTGAGAGAAAGAATTAGTGAACATAAAAGAGATATAAAGAAAGGTAAACTAACAACAGCCCTAGTGAAAAGGGCTTATGAATGCAATGTGAAGGTAAAATGGGAAGACAGTAAAGTGATAAAGCAGCTGCATGACCTAAAGGAGCTAAGTATAGCAGAAATACAAATCTATAAAGGGAACAAACAAGGGATAGTAATAAACAATAGGCAAACAAATAGTATTTCAGATGCATGGAAATTTGCATTAGGGAAAGTTCTGCATTATAATGAAGCTGGATAATTTTTGCGTGAATATAATCGTACTTTGTATTTTGGGACTTAAGTGCGATTTTATATTTATATTTAATTTTATTTTTATTTTGATTTATTTATATAGTTTTCCAAAACCTTAGTTTAAAAGTAAGAAAGAATTTAATCCTAAGTTTTTAAACATTTAAATTTGTTCTCTGTTCTAGAATAATAGCATCTTATAATATTATGTTCTATGTATTATTTGTTTTTTAATTTAAATTTACTATATGAGCTGAGGATGGCTTGTAAATGCTGAAAATGTTTCTCATAATAACCAATATAGAGCACTAACGGCAGTAGTGACTTCACTGCCATTAGTGCTTTATATTGGTTATTGTCTTAGTGTTATAGGCAGTTTATATATCTTGTTACAATGTTTCTCATATTAAAAAGTTTTTAAAAGTTATCTTGGTCTGCTTGAAAGTGCTTATAAATAATTTTGAATATAACTTATCATTTAGATTATTCAACATAAACATGTATACAAACAAATCAACAACAAAAAATATACAGAGAAACCTGTTAAAATGAGCACCTGGCTAAAGAGACCAAATTTCAAAACCTAGTTTGTTTCCCATAGGATGTAATGTTATTTTTTTCTGTACAGTGACCACCTATCTAATGTGTATATTGACCACTCACTTCGTTAGTTTTAAAAATTTTAACCTACTAAAGTGATCAGGAAGATTAATTTCATGGAGTAATTACTGTATTTTTCTCAGAATTTTTTCTATTAGATAAAATTCTAAAGATTAGTATTGCATTAAAATTTTTCTGTTATAAAATAGTCTGTTAAATCAGTATATTAAAAAGTAAATATTATAATACTATTGTATGTAAATTAATACAATATTTTAATTTAAGTTTGATTATGTTAAATGCACATATACAGGTTAATATTAATTGTAATACAGTATATGCTTGCTATAAGACTTTATTCGTCAGAAGGTGATATGTGCCATATGTCGTCATTATTGCTTGACTGCAAGTTGACGATTTTAATTAATATAAATTTGCAGTTTGGATTAATCTGTTCTTTTCTTTTGGGGAAAGAGAGAGGGTCACTGTCCTGTATAGTGACCACCTGTGAAAAGTGACCAATCAGGTTGGTCCCAAAGGGTGGTCATTTTAACAGGTTTCACTGTATATATAAGATTATTATGCTTATAAATTATAGTGTAATCATAATTTTAGTAATAAAATTCTAACTTATAGATAGAATTTTATTTTATATGAATATAAATTAATCAAATAACATATTTTCAGAGTGGACAGTGGACTATACAATTCCGAAAAACAACACATTTACCTATTCCTATTTCTATGACTTTGACTTCAGAACCAAAAGATGTCCGAGATCAACCTATAAGAGTTAGATCATGGATAAGTGATTTTCAATTAGATTTTCCAGCCCATGCAAAACTTTATGCTGAAGTTAAAAAAGGTTATAATGCAGTTATTAATGCAAAAGTTATTGCAACAGTAGAAAGACCAATGGGAAAACCAGTTGATGTTGTATTAAAAGATAGTGGTGCTGGTGAGTATTATTTTAAAAATAAAAAATTTTTTGCTTTATTGAAAACTCATTCTTTCTCTCTAAACATTTACAGGTGCAGATGTCTTACAAAATGATGGGATTTATTCAGCATATTTCACACACTTTAATGGTAATGGTCGTTATGCTGTAGTAGCAAATGTAATAAATGATGGTGATGCAAAATTAAAACATGGATCTAAATCATCAGCAGCTCTACCTATACCAAAATTTTCAAAAAAGAAAGGTAAAATTTTTAAATATATATTTTATAAGTTTCTTTATATTATATTTATTTCCAAGCAGGTTCTTTATTCTTTATGCTGATTTTAGTACTATACATATAAAATTACTCCAGATATTTTATATATTGTCATATAAAATCAATAGACAAAGATGCAAAAACAAAAACAATTTTAATGTGCACTTTATTTCACAGAATTATAAACAATTTCAGTTATTTTAAAATTGAACAAACTCGAGTTAATGGTTATGGATAAAATTTAAATAATTGCTGTAAATTATATTAAAAATGATTAAATTATAACATTGAAAAATGTTAATAAATTTACAAGAAATCATTTAAACATTGAAGCAATTTTTCTCTTAAATTTACAGGTAGGCCCGATTAGTGTGAGTTTGAATAATGCGATATTCGATTAGTGCGACTTATAAAATGATACATTTTTCAGTTAGTGTGAGCAAATATTCAATTAATGTGAGTTGTAAGCACGAGCAAATATTCGATTAATGAGAGTTTATACCGTTTTTCAGTTAGTGCGAGCAAATATTCGTTTAATGCGAGTCACCGTTTTTCAGTTAGTGCGAGCAAATATTCGATTAATGTGAGTTGCATCGTTTTTCAGTTAGTGCGAGCAAATATTCGATTAATGCCAGTTGTAAGCATAGACCAGTGAGTTCGAATAATGCGATATTCAATTAGTGCGACTTATAAAAATGATACATTTTTCAGTTAGTGCGAGCAAATATTCGATTAATGCAAGTTGGAAGAATAGACCAGTCTTACTAACAAATGTCTGTCCCCTTTTATGATGTCAATTAACAAATTAATGTTAATTTTCGGTTAGTAAAACTGGACGAAGAGCAGTCCAAGAACAATATAGATCAGTCTTACTAACAAATGTCCATCCCCTTTTATGATGTCAATTAACAAACATTCTTACTAACAAAGCTCTGCCTCCTTTTATGATGTCAATTAACAAATTTCGTTAATTTTTGGTTAGTAAAACTGGACAAGGAGCAGTCCAAGAACAATAGTTAATTTTCGGTTAGTAAAACCGGACGAGGAGCAGTCCATGAACAGTCACATAATTTTCAGTTAATAAAACCAGACGAGGAGCAGTCCAAGAACAGTCACTTGCTCCGTCTCCTTTTATGATGTCAATTAACAAATTACCGTTAATTTTTGTTTAGTAAAACCAGACGAGGAGCAGTCAAAGAACAGTCACTTGGCTTTGAAGGGCAGTAAAACTGGACGAGGAGCAGTCCAAGAACAGTCACTTGGCTTTCAAGTCTTTTATGATGTCAATTAACAAATTAATGTTAATTTTCGGTTAGTACAACTGGATTAGGAGCAGTCCAAGAACAATCACTTGCCTTTGAAGGGGTGAAACACCAGAAAAATGGGCTTTTTTGCCATTAGCTGTTATTTGCCTATTATACTGCTGTGCCACTCATATTATTTATTTTCTTTTGTTTATTATCTGATTTCTTTATTTAAAAAATAAATAAAAAAAAATACTTTAATGAGAAATGCCAAAAACGTTTCTCATTAAAGTATATTTAGACTTTAGATTACATGTTGGTCTGCTCTTTGGTGCTAAATAGTTAGTTCATTAAATGTATTAAATTTTCAGAGCAGTAAAGTCATAAAAGAGAAAAAAAATTGTTTTTGTTATCTTTTGCTGTCATATTCTGCTAGTAAACAAATAGAAAACTTGTTAAAAACTTCTCATTGGTTCATTAACTTAGCTAACTAGTTCTATCTGGAACTAATTTACTGATTCAATAAAGCTGCAATGCTTAATCACAAATCGGACTATCCACTCAATTCTCGACCCAGAATTGGTGGCCAGGCGGCACTCCACTTCAACTTCTGCTTTCGATTCGCTATTTTGGTTTCGATTTGGCGGTTGGTTTGATGATGGTATTTGACATTTGTAATATACAAATGTAAGATTGATTTTAAATTTTCATTAGTTAAGTGGCAGTGCTACCTTGTGCACGTTTACAATTTTTTAAATTATGTAATTCATACACATAAATATAGTAAAAATAAAAAAATATTTATTATTGCAAATATGATTATTATTTATAAACATTATTATCGAAATAATTTCACATCAGAAAAATGTTATTTGAAAATGCATTGTTCAAAACTACAAATAATATTTTATTGATTATGTGACTTGTTAAAATAACATATGGTGAGGCAGGCCACCAACAAATCAACGTAGGGTCGTGGTTTGTGAATCTGTGGTTTAAAGTTTATAAGTATAGTTAGTACTTTTCCATTAGCCGGGCGCAAGTGAATTCTGTAATGTATAGTTTTTTGGAGTGAATCTTTAACACAACGGAATTGTCGATTCGTATTTTATACACTAGTCGGTGGGCAGCGAATCTTCTATTTTCTTGCTCCCGGCTAACAGAAAAGAACCGTATAGTTTTATATAGTTGCAAAACCAACCATTGAAAAATGCAGTATATTATAAATGCTTATATTATCAATGTATGCAAAGCCTGGATTTGATACTGGATCCAGTGAAAGTGGAAGACAATTTTGTCTTAAAATCAATGTTCCTACAGTAAATTTGATTTATCTGATACAATCAGTGAAGAAAATAAGCCAGAAAATCATTGACTTAAACAGATTATAGTGGATGATTGATCGATGATCAAATAATTTCTTCACAAAAATTTTTCTTTGCAAAATGAAAAAATGCTATAGGTTTAGACTCTTTGTTAAATCAAAAATTTATAAATTAAGGGATACTTGTATTTATCTGTTGATGATGATGAAGAATAAAAATTCTCTAACATTTATATGACACAAATAATTTCTTTTTATTATAATTTGTTTGATTTTAAAAGCTGTTTTCATTTTCTTAGATAAATAAATTATTGTTTAAATATAAACTATTGCTTTATTGACCTTTATTTAATATTACTATGATAAAATTTTATTGTTGAGTAGCCTCTGTTTTACTATTACATCTGTAGAAAATAAATTGCTACTTTACAAGATTTTGCTTTTATAAGCACACACTAGGAACATATTAACTTAAGTTAGGAACTACAATCAAATCTCAGTTCACGAACTTAATTCATTCCCGAAGGTTATTCATAAACTGAATTTATTTTCCCCATAGGAATTAATATAAAATGGATTAATCCATTCCTGGACCCTAGATGATTGCTTATTTAAACTTTTACAACAGTACTTTTGTGCACAAGTTCTTAAAGAAAATCAATGAAAACCATTAAAACTATCACAAAAAAAAAGATAAACACAACATTAAACAGATCAAATATAGATAAAAACTTAATTTAGTTTTACCACACCTGTATGGAGGAGAGCTGATAGTATAAGTGGAAGGTAGTGAGAAGTGAAATGTTTATTGTTTGGAAGGAGATTCTTTTTCTTTTTTTCTGTCTGTTGGCACTATTTGACTGTGCTTCAGACCCACTGGGCCTCTGTCTCACTAAAAAGTTGTCCAGTGTGATTTGTTTTGTCTAGGTTTTAAAATAACACATGGCATTATCATTGAAAATGTTTATGTTGATGGCTTGCTTGTTCATAACTCGAGACACAGTATGTCATCCGAAATACTTTGTTTGAAAAATTTTTGTAAACTGAATTGTTCATAATCTGTATTGAAGTTTGACTGTACTTACTGTATATTCATAAATTTTATAATTTTTGAATTGATTTTAATTAAGCATAAAATAATCAAGAGATATTTTTAAATTTAATTTGAATAGATTATATATTATATATTTATTTTTATGCAACGAGAAGGCTTAAAGCATCTAGTCAGATTTTTGATTTTCACTTGTTCAGATCGACAAAAGTAACCACTGTGGTTGCGTTTACTTCTGAACTAATTTTGCAAACTCTAGCACAGCCGGAAGTAATGAATTAGCACATGTGTATATGATCCATTATCGAAAAGCCTTTCCAAAATCCAGCTTGTTCTCTTGTTGGTTCAAATCAAATAATCTTCTTGTAAGAATGATTGTGAATACTTTGTGTATTGTCAATCAATCAACAGTAATGTAGTTTTTATCTCCCTTCTTATGTATTGGCACTTTGATTGCATTTTTCCAACTATCCAGTATCTGTCCTGTTCACATGAGTCAGAGAATATCCTGGTGAGTTGCTTGTGGACTACAAGTCTACAAGCAACTCACCAGGATACACATCATCAATAAGAAGACATCACAGCATTAAGAAGATGAAATATAGAAAATCCCCAAGGAAAGACAACAACAATATCAAACTCCTAAAAAAAAGGGGACTAGTAGTCACCACCTTTCTTTAAGAGTTAGATATTGATGTTGTCGTTTCTTGGGGCTTTTCTATATTTCATCTTAACTGCTTTCTCAATTTCCTGCAGTAATATTATTGAGATATCTTCTGTATTTGCTGGTCTTGGTCTTGTTTGCTTCACTTGGTCTCATGGTCTGTATAGGTTGCTGCTTTTCTACTATACCATTTCAGTCAGCATGAGCTTTCTGTTATCATCTTTGATTTCATTTAATTGGTGCTTGCCAGTCATTATGTCACTCCATGCTGATTGGAGGCTATTGCTGTTTTCAACAGCTGTTTGAATCTTTTTTTCATCGAATCTTCGTATATCTTCTCTGATTCTTTTTTGTACTACTTTGCCCATTTCTCTATATTCTATCTGGTTGGTACTGGATTCAATCTTCATCTTCCTTCTCTTTTCGATCAGTTCTTGTGTTTTGGTGGATATTTTCTTGATAGGATTTTTTGGTTGAATTCCTGTGATTTTCTCAGCACAGTCTTTGATGATTGTTACTGTCCCATTTTATGTCTTCTGAAAGTCACTTTCCTCTTCTGTGATCATTTTAAATCTGTTCTGCAACTTTAGGCTGTATTCTTCCTTCTTGATCTCAAGCTCTTCCATGTTCATCTTTTGTCCTCTGATTGTATTAGCTGTCTTCTTTCACGTCGAATATCCTGTTTGACTTCGGCACTGACTAGCCAGTGGCAACTATTGATGATGAACCGGTTCAATACAGAAACATCTTAAGTGTATATTTGCTGTTAGCCAGAATGACGTCAATCTCATTCTTGGTCTGTCTGGTGGGGCTGATCCATATCCATTTTCGTTGCTCTTTCTTGTTGAAGGTGTTCATTATCCTCACTTTGGTCTGGGTTACAAATTCTACTAGTGTTGTGCCTCTCTTGTTTCATATACTAATGCCATACTTAGCATACATTCTTCATCCTATCGTCTACTTCCAACTTTTGCATTGAAGTAGCCCATGATGATTGTGAACTGTGCTGGGTTGGTGTTCATTTCCTCAGTTATGTCTTCATATAAGGCTTCTATCTCTTCATCACTGCTGGTTGTCGGCATATAGCGCTTGTATTATTTTCAGTTGGTATTTTTTGGAAGAATGTTAGATATTAAAATAATTTGTTTTAAAATATAAGAAGGGTTTGTCAGTCATGGCAATAACTCTTCTAGCCATAACTGACAAACAAGCAATAATTTTGTTATTTTGATTTTTTATGTAAATTTTATGACACTACAACAACACAACTTAAATCAATCATCTATTTTATATTTCATTAAAGCATAATATAAATTATTTTTCATACATTACATAATGAGCAGAAGTTGACATTTCACATTCTAAAAGCATAATTTGTTATTTTTCATATAATAATTTATATTTAATAATAATAATAATAATAATAATAATAATCATTATAATAATAATAAAACAGAAAATTTAACACCAACAAAATAAATTTCCTATCTTTTTTTAATGGAGAAAAATAGTTTAAAAGAAACATATTAAAGCAAAATAACAACATTTCAAAGCATATAATGATTCATCTTACAATTAGTAACAATGAAATAAACTACAAAATTAAAAACTTACTGCTTTCTTCAGTGTTTAATCAACTTTTATACTAATTTCAAGCACTAATGCTTATAAGTGCTTGAAATTAGTTTAAAAGTTAATGAAATAAACTGAATTAATGAATGAAAAGTAGTCCTACTTTTGGGCTTCAGTTTATTTCACATATCTAACCATTTTTCAATTAACCATCAACTTAGCACTCTCACGCAGTTTGAGTTATTAATCAAGTTTATTCAAAACTTTTTTAAATGTACTAACGTTTTCAGTGCTGTGTCACACCCTCCTCAGGTACAAACTTCTACAATTCTTAAACTTACTAACAAATTGTAAAATAACACGTACTAACGTTTTCAGTGCTGTGTCGCACCCTCCTCAGGTACAAACTTCTACAATTCTTAACCTTACTAACAAATTGTAAAATAACATTCTTAGAACAATTAACGAATACATATTCGAAATCGAACACAGTTAACAAACTATTTAAATACAATTCAAATTCAAAATTGCACTAACATAATTGTAATTAGTTACAGCACATTTTTTCAAAACTAATACACAACTAAACTAGTCCATTTCCAAACATTATTGCTTTTCCTCATTTTCGTATTAACATCCACTTTCATCTTCTATCTGCTCCCTTCGTCCTCGTTTCCTTACGAATTTCTGTAGAAAGAGCATATTTCCATGCTAGTGACAATTCCCATGATGTCTTATCGTTAATTAATTTCCACGTTACTTTTCTCCTTTCTATTTCAATAGATTCTGCTATCGTCAGTTGTGTCCGGGTGTGACCGCTCTAATTCTCTTCGACCTTTGCCAGTCTATTGTTAAATCTCTACTATAGGCTTCAATTGACAAAGACGTACTAAGCCTTCCCTTTCATTTTGTCTTTCTTATGTTCCTCTAGCCTTGTAGCTATCTTTCTCTCCATAACTCCAATATATTCTAATTCCTCTCCCGTGGCGTATCTTTAACTGCGATTAGAATATATTGGAATTACGGAGAGAAAGATAGCTACAAGGCTAGAGGAACATAAAAAAGACATAATGAAAGGAAGACTTAGTACGTCTTTGTCAATTGAAGCCTATAGTAGAGATTTAACAATAGACTGGCAAAGGAGATACAACTGAAATAAGATATGAAAATTTCATGTTTAATTTAAAAGTAAATTTATTGCAAAATAAATTTTTTAATCAATATCTATGATGATAATTTTACGAAAATTAAATGAAACATTTGAAAAAAAAAGTGAAATGATATTGATGATATCATTTCATGCATCTACTCTAAACTTCGCTGCGGATAACTTCTAGCGATTAAGACTTTTCGGAAAGCAGCTTTACAAGGCAACGCGCCCATTGATAATGTAAACGCGTTTACTGCCATTAGTGTGAAATATCTAAGATGATAATTTTACGAAAATTAAATGAAACATTTGAAAAAAAAGTGAAATGATATTGATGATATCATTTCATGCATCTACTCTAAACTTCGCTGCGGATAACTTCTAGCGGTTAAGACTTTTCGGAAAGCAGCTTCTAGCCGCTTTACAAGGCAACGCGCCCATTGATAATGTAAACGCGTTTACTGCCATTAGTGTGAAGATAATTTTAGCTTTCCGTTAATGAAAGCGAGAGTATCGGTTCCTATATACACCAATGGTGACCAAATTGCGCTCGCGAACTACATGCGGCTCTTTAGTACCTTCAAAGAGACTTCACAACATGAAAGTCAATAGTTAATATGGAGAAATACCTACTTAATTTTTCAATATATATTTTGTAGTTTATTTATTGCAAAATGTAGGATACATCTATACCCTTTTCAAAGAAAGAAGAATTTTCAAGGCCAAATTCGATGATCGACGAGTCTTTTCAGTTAGGATTAACGATAAGTGATACCGATGTAAATCGTATTGCAGTAGAGAATTTATCATCATTTTCGACTCGATATTTGAATTAAAACATAATAATCAGCTTACAAATTTTTGGGAGTCGGAGTCGGATTTTTTAAAAGGTGGAGTCGGGAGTCGGATTTTATTTGACAGGTGGAGTCAGAGTCGGAGTTGGATCATTTACTATCTGACTCTGCAACGCTAATCCATAGTAGTCATTTTAGAGCTTTGCAGAAATCACTCCCACATGTTTCAAGGAGTATTTCTATTAAGTTTGGTTGAATTTCAATTTTAGATTCATTTGCAGCTGAATTAGAATAATGCTACTTTAATTAAGATCAAAATATATAAAAAAATCTAAAATTTGAAAAAATATTATCGACTATTACAAATTCTTCAAAATTTAAACTTACTTCTTCTTGATCATCACTTATCCATAAAGGAATAGGAGTTCCCCAATAACGATTCCTAGATACAGCCCAATCGTGAGCATCTCTTAACCAATTGGCAAATCTTTTTTCTTTTACAAACTCTGGAACCCTAAAATAAATTTAAGAAATAAGATATTTATCAGGCTAATGTTAATGCAAATCTACTAATATACTATAATTACTTTATGATAACTAATTTATTATACTGAATAATTATTTAGCACACATTGCAGTTTAAAACATAACACTCTTTTAATCAATCGACACAGCACCGAAAACGTTAGCATGTTTAAAAAAGTTTTGAATAAACTTGATTAATAACCCAAACTGCGTGAGAGTGCTAAGTTGATGGTTAATTGAAAAGTCTTGAAGAAAGGGTTTAGCAGTTTTAAGTGTTATTGGAATATCAAACCATTAATAATAATAGCTTAACAAAAAATAAAATGATGAATAAAGCACAAAAATAATTCTGTCTTTATTACAACAGATCCCTGACCTAAATTGTTTCAATGTATTCAATTTCAGAGATACATAGATTGCACAAGTCTCTCCATTTTTATTGAATTTCCATAAAATGTGAATGAAAAATTTATTAATCAATTATTAATATTTGAAAGCTTATTTAATTCTAAATGTTATTAAGTCTTACATAGTATATATATGTAATATATGTACAGCTGATGAGGATTGAACAGACCGAAAACGTTTGTTTTTATATAATAACTGTAATAAAGCTTTTTCGTATCCTACCTAAGTGCTAGAAATAGAAATTGTTTCATTAAACAATTTACTTTTTTGCAGAAATGTCATTTATGGCCTTAAATTTTCTTATCTATTCTTAAAGTGTCTGTAAATTTCATTTGGCCTTTCTGTTTGATAATATACCTAGTTTTATATATCAAATTTTATCATTGTTGGATTTTCAGTTTTTGATTTAAATTCATTGGAAATTTTCAGACAAATTAATTGTGTAAGTTGAGAGCCACTGTATATGCTGTTTCATAGAATATGAAAATAGATCCAATAAATTTTAAGAACAAGTTTACTAACCTGACATGTTTTACTATTAATATATGAAAACTCAAGATGTGACGAAGTTAACTCTGACCTATCCTGCTTTATTTTATTATGCACTTTTATTATTTATTGTTATTTTCGTTATTATCTAACATATTATATTTTATTTTAAGAGTTGAATTACTTTCACATTCTCCATTGTAGTTAGCAATAATGTGTTATGGAATCAGAAACCATCCTCCGGAAGAGCTGTCCCGGCTAATAATGTCATCTTATCTAACTAATTTTCCACTGGTCATAGTTAGCAATAACGTGTTATGGAATCAGAAACCATCCTCCGGAAGAGCTGTCCCGGCTAATGATGTCATCTTATCTAACTAATTTTCCACTGGTCAGATATGAGAATATAAGAATGATCCATATTGATGTTTTATTCGGTATATAATTAAATTGTAAAGAGGATGACATGAATGAATAACTCTGTATGCTAATAAATTTAAACTTGTTACATGTATTTATGTAAATGAAGCAACACGGGACTGTACATCACTTGGATATAAAAGCCGATGAAACCGACAACTCAGAGAGGTGTTGTATCAACGTAAGGTTGGCTGAGTGACATTTGGAATTCTTTTAAAAGGTCTGCAATTGTTTGAAGTTTGTATCGGAGGTGGAGGTAGTAGAATTTAAGTAGTATTTAAGGTTTATTTTTTGTGAATAATTGATTGTTGAATTGAATTGGATTAAACAAGTTTAGTTGATTCATTAATTGTTGCTTTATTATCGTTTCAATAAAGCATTTAACAACATTTTTGTAACTGTTTAGAGTCTAACAGATTTATATTTTTTTATTATCTAACTCGTTCGAGAATTTCTTCAATTTATTAATATAAGTTTCTAACATCGTTTTGTTCATTCTAGTTCTAAGACTTAATCGGTACTTTTAGTTGTAAGTTCAGATTTCTGGTTTTGCTTTGCCATTTGAACGTTAATTGTTGTTAGATTGTTGTGAAGTTAATTACTTTTGAGTTAAAATTTAGTTAAGACCTGAGCTCAGGCCGAACTCTGGATTACAGAGTCATTAAACCGTTAGGTTAGTTGTAAGTAGTATTAATTGTTATTCGTTAAAATTAGCGACTGCAAAGGGAATTGAAAATAAAATGGCTAAACTCCAAATGCTTATAAAAAAATCACAATCAAAAATTTCCGATTTAATTAAAAATCTCTTGAATCTCTTTAGGAATATTCTAATGGTATTATTGTAAAAATATTACCATTAATAGACATCATGAAACTTTATAGTAAATATTGTTATTTTATGCTACTGCTGTTTGGAGTTTCAATGAAGATGAATATCATCAGTTTTTTAAAATAATTTTTGTTAACATTTATTATATAAATAAACTGTTCTATTTTATGCAGTTTAGACAAGATATATAATATAATAGACATACAATATCTTAAAATACTCAATACTAGAAACTTTTCAGTTATTAAATATCAATTCTTATAGTACTATTATATATAGTTATATGATACAGTAGGAGTATGTATAAAAGCTCTGTAGTCTACTATAAAACTGAAAAAATCAAAATACTGTAGTAGCTGGGAAGCAGTAGCAGCATGCCCAATTACTTTATTTACTTTTATATAAATATTTTCCATTCCTGGATTGCATTTAAGTCAGTAATTCATCAATATTAAAGCTCATTCTACTTGTCTATATCAATAATAATGAAGAACTGAAATTCTTTAACATTTGACACAATTTCTTTATTATTATAATTTGCTTTAAAGGTTATATTTTCATTTTTTTTTAGACAAATAAATCATTGTTTAATCATAAACTATTGATTTTGTTGACCTTTACTTAATTTTATTGTGATTAAATTGCTTTGTTGAGAACAGAACTTCTTATTTTGACACCATGTAAATGAGAAATTGATTCTTGGTTTAAGAGTTCTTTAAGAACTGATTCCAAGAATAAATTAACTTATAAAATTGAGAATATCTGTATGCTCTTAATTATGTAAATTAGAAATTTGCATAATTTCAAGATCTGAACATAAATTTCCAACACAGGAATTTCTGAATTCAAAAGTTCTGCCATTTCAAAATATTGTGATAACATGTTAAATAAATATGTAAGTATAACTTATATATTTATATGACATATTTCAATCCTTTTTAAACACAATCTTCAATCTTACATTATATTACAGTCAAAATAAAAACAAAAAACATTATATAACATTACTCCATCCAGTTGTAGAACAAGAATATTAGTGCACATTAAATATTTAATCAGTTTTACATCACAGAACTGACCTTGGTTAATTATAGATACAAATTAAAAACTATCAATTATAAAAACTTATGTTCATTATTCTATAATCATTAATTATAATTCATATAATACATTTATATTTAATATTTGTAAACTTAATACGGAAAAAATTATTTGTGTGATGAAATTGCCTTACTGTTATTGAGAATTAGTTAATTATAATTACAAATATTAAATATAAATGTATTATATGAAACTTAATACGGAAAAAATTATTTGTGTGATGAAATTGCCTTACTGTTATTGAGAATTACATTATACTTGGTGAAATACTGTAGAGTAAACATCATTATCTATTCTTTACAAGAAAAAACAAAGAGAGTAAAATGTCTATTGGACCATTCTTGTTGACAACTCAAACTGTTTGCACATATTTCTTAACAATAAATGCCTCAGCCATTTTAACTTCTGTCAGATTATAGCATTCTTTAAGAATCCATGCTTTCTTCCAATGTACTTCAATGTGGTTCACTAGTAGGGCCAGCTCTAGACAGAAGACAGGGTAGGTGATTGCCTATGGTGGAAAAATCGCCTGAACTAGAGCAGAAAAAATAAACACAATTTATAGAAGTGGCATTTTTTGGGTTTGCCAACGGCAGCTAAAATGTTAAGGCCGGCCCTGTCACTAGGTTACATATAGCCAGAGCTGTGAAAGTTCTACCTTATCTGATATCACTTTCATATTTTAGGAGCCAATACTCAAAAATAAACACAATTTATAGAAGTGGCATTTTTTGGATTTGCCAACGGCAGCTAAAATGTTAGGGCCGGCCCTGTCACTAGGTTACATATAGCCAGGGCTGTGAAAGTTCTACCTTATCTGATATCACTTTCATATTTTAGGAGCCAATACTCAAAGTTCTGATATATCCATTCTTTGTAATCTTATTCTTCATTTAAATCTAAGTCAGTAAATGAGATCTTATATATTGCAGATTTTAAGTTTGGCCTATAAATATGTAATTTTTATTACATTTATTACTAGACCACTTTGTTATTATGTTTAAATTTTTTGTATAATTTAAGAAATTTTCTAAAATTTGAAAATAAAATGATATGGTTTGTACAGTCTGTTTAATAAAGGTGTAGACAATATCGGAAACGGTTCAATTTTTGTGCAATACACAAAAACAGATGGATTCATCAGCTCAGGATATGATCGTCATTCAATGCAAATCGGTAAAGTCCATATAGTCAGATGCTACATTGGGGGGAGGAAGATATACTAGATTGGCTTTAGATTTCTCAGTCTAAAAGACTATTTCGTTTTATATCATTAACTTTTATGCTTTATTAATACATTAGGTAGCTTAACAAATAATAATAGAATTAATTAGAGCCATAGAATTACTAGCATTAACTGAATTATCAAGCGATAAGAAGGATTCTTCAAGTGAGCTGAGATAAGTTAGCATTCAAACATGCCACCTGCCATATCTAAAAACATTAGAGAATTAATCCTTCATCACAGGGAAAATGTGATATCTGTATAAGATATTGGAAATATACTTCAAATAAGCCCAAAACAATTTATAAATTATTACAGCAATTTCATGAGAGAGGAACCCTATCGCCTAAAAAATAAATGCAATTTTTGCTAGTTTGCCGCGAGAGGGACGATAGGCAGTCTATTTTTGAGTTAATTGTCGACTATTGAATATTTTGTATTCCAAACGTTCAGTTCTTGAATAAAAAACAAGTTTTTATTCTTCGATAGAGGAATGTGCAAGAGCAGAAAAACTTTTTTATTCATAAATTTTTTTTAGGTATCTGTTAAGGAACGATAGTTTTCTAGTGGGTGGTACCGAGTTAGATTACAAATTTTGTAAAGATAGCAGAAGATACACCAACTTTTCATGCATAAAAAGTTCAGAAAGTGAAGTTGATATTGTTAAAGAAAAAAAAAGTTCTGGTTTTAACGAAACAGTGGTAAGGAAGATATAATTATCATATGAATGTTATATAGGCTATATACTTTTTCTTTCCTTTTGTTTTACGTATATTGTTTTTTAAGGGCCTACGTATATTTTTTTTTTCTTTCTTTATGTTTCCTATTATTAATATTCTTAATAAACATTAAGTTTCTTATGTGGAACTAAAGAAAATTATTTGTTTTGAATTGGTTTTGGAATATAACTCTCCTTTTTGTATTGACTCTGGGTCTCTCACTGTTTCATACAACACGGTATTTTCAGGAATCTATCTATCGTGATATAGGAGGAATACCTGTATACTGCTTTATTTTTATATAATATATTTTAAATATGTAGTTTAAAAATTAACGTTTATATCTACAGATATATTTTATTGTTTTAAACTTTTATCAAACAATTCGGTTAGATTATATTAATTTGGAAACATGCCATGGATTACTCTTCAAGTTTTGTTGATTCTCATATTTGCATTATTGTGTTCCAGAAATATTCTAAGACTTTTCTGAAATTTGCTACTTATTCTTTCTCTACGTTGGATAATTATATTGATTTTGTAGCCAATTTTAAGTACAATATAATTCATGATAAAAAAAAAAGAAAATTGTTTCATCTTTTCACTATAAATATCTAACAAATTGTTAGTTATCGAGTACAGTATAGTTGCCTGAAGCTACAATTATCATTAGTCTACTTTTCGATAATTCTGTTTACATGTATGTTATATTTTTTGAACTAATTAGCGGATATTAGTGAAGTTTGGTATAATAATCTATCATTAAAGATAAAACTCGACCCCGCATCATTTAATCTTCCATCTCCATCCGTTTATAAATGGCTTGCATTCAAACTTCCGAGCTATTTTCGTAATATATTATAAACTGTTTAGTGAATTTTTATGAAATTTAGTAGAAAGTCAAGTCAGTGAAAATAACAGTTCAGTAAACATATTATCTTTAACTGTTTGTATATAAAGCCCATTTAAATCTGAAAATTGAACAACCTAATAACTTTTGAACTGTTTGATTGATTTCTATGAAATTTAGCAGGATGATCCGGACATTAAATTCGATATTGAAATAAAATTAATTAACCATGCGTTTTCATTTAATGTTTGAAAATGCGGATATTGAAACTTGTAAGCTTTCTCTATGATAATTATGGAATTATTTGAGAATTTTTTATGATATTGAACAACTGAAGAAGATTTTAAATCTAATCATGATTAATCTTTAACTCCATCTCTTCCACTCAATCCAGAGAGCTTTTAAAACTATATACAGTACTGATGAACTTCGGGGTGTAAGTTACCTTACTTGTCCATGGCGGATTAACGAGGACAAATACAATACCAAAAAGAATACAATATTTGTTTAGACGTTTCTACTGGCGGATGACGTATGGAGTCTTATCGAGGTTTGCCTATTCCATTAACATAGGTAATATCCGTTCCGCGAAATTTTTTGGCAGTCAGCGAGGATGGCGGCTTATCGGGATTTCACTGTAGTTATTGTTACTGTATTACATTGTTCGTATCCGTATGAAGCGAATTGTTTTTTGAATAATTTCTATTAAAGCAATATGAAATTTACATTTTTGATTCCGATCTTAAGCTAGTTTGACACGATCAGAGCACACTCGGACGTTACTCGGACCTTTTCATCTGATTCCAGTAAACTCGGACGGCAACCAAAATACTCGGACCGAATGGCAGCCGATTGGACGTTTAAGATGGCGGAAAGCAATAAAAAATGATCGCGTAGGTAGAGAGAAGCTCTCATGTTTGTGTCAAATGATGGAATTTTAGAATTAACGTTTCTTAAAAGTTCATCATACTGAATATTAGTAAATCGTAGGTAGTTTTGAATGTATTTTTACCTTCATTTTCCACCTCAAGTAAAACTTATAAGAGGCGCCTAATTGCTCACGCCTGACCAATTATTAAGAGGAAGTTATGAAGCTGATCCATTCTCGAGTCCATAACTTCTTCTTCCGTCTATTCTGTTTATTAATGTGACTGTCTAGCTCCTGCAATAATATATCAGCCACAGCACGAGATCCGCCATTTCACCTCGGACTATAGAAACATTTGGAACGTGTAAACCAGGGCTGTCCAACCCGCGGCCCACTGCTGTACTGAATGCGGCTCAATATAAAATTGTAAACTTCTTTGAAACATTGAAATTTTTATGTACTTAATGAAGTTAATGAAGCATTTATTATTTAAATACCTACTACCTTTCCTATTTTCATTTTCTAAAATATTTCTTATTTTAGTGATTAAAACTTCTTGACCTGCTCAATGATTTTTAAATGATTTCTGAACGAAAATAGTTCCAACAATAGGCTGCACCTACACATGTGGAGGGGGACCGGATGGTGAAGGACAAGGATCACCGGGCCGCATCAGGAACCCCGAAAAAACTTTTTAGGAGATGCCGGACCCGGGTCCTCCTGCGTGACACGCCAACGCGTTACCACGTGCTCATCAGGCTGCCTAACAACTGTCGTTGGAATTAATATATTTTATGTGCGGCCCGAGACAATTTTTTTCCTTCAAATGTGGCCCAAGGAAGCCAAAA